>QVNW01000219.1:0-85498 GCA_014825475.1 Pseudomyrmex flavicornis
GGCGGCGGCGGCGGCGGCGGCGGCGGCCGCGCGAAATTTTATTAGGGAAATCAAAGACGTCGCCCGTCATGAATGCAAAGCGGGATAAGGGGATCGAAATCGGCTCGTACTCACCGGCGCAGCTGTATCCATTTTTATGAAGTATGTAGCCGTCCCTGCAGTCGCATTCGTACATGCCGTCGTGGAGCTCGTAGCAGAGCTGCTCGCATGGCGATCCGTGCCCGCATCTTCCTGAAAAGGGGAGAGCGAAACGAGAGGAACGTGAGTAAGTTATGCGTATCAGGGGAATTCGGCAGAGCGAAGTAGCGGACAAAAGGGAAGAGAGAGAGAGAGAACATATCGGAATAGACGCGCGCGTGGCGAGTTGCAAACGCGAGTTGTACGCGCATTTTCCGTTCCCACCCTTGTAACAACACTATTTACACTGCACTCTGATATTCTGGCGAGAGACCGGCTCGCGTAAAAATTCTAGCGTACGAGATGTGTTAGATGTAGTAACACCTGCACGCTTTCCGTTTTTATCCGATAAGCTATTTTTCGGCCTAATTTCCGTTTCCCGTCCGCGTGTCGAACATTAGCGATAACGTGTGTAAAATAAACGAGAGAAAAAATGGTAAAATCATACTGTTGCCGTCTTTATGTAATTAATTAGTAGTAGAGAAATACGGGAATGCGCACGCTCATAAAATATACATTCGTTGTTTGTTTATCCGTGTTAATTCCGCGATCGTGCGTGTACAAAGAGAACGTGGATGTAAATGCGCGCGATATCTCGCCAATTTTAGGGCTTTGTGCTCGGCGCAATATACCGTGACACATTCAATCAACATTTCTTTTTTTATTAATGACATATGTTGTGCCGAGCAGCGTAAATGGAAGTTACACGGAATTAATAACGGAACAAAGTGTGTATAGACGGCGACTAAATGGCATCGGGATTGCGCCATTGTAGGCAACCGCGCGCGGCGAAACAATTCTTCTCTCCGTCGTCATTTTGTTGTTTAATTGAGCGTCATCTCTCATTTGCAAAAAGTACGAACGGGAGTAAGGACCTTAAACCGCGATGTGTGCGGTAAAACGACACGTAATGCGCGACAAATGCGATAATAATTAATTTTACATTACGCCGAATGACACACGGAATTAAATCGACGTTTTGTTGCACGTGACACGAGAATTTTCTCTCTTTTTCTCTCGGTAATATTCAACATAGACGAAATTGTGATATACCAGATACTTGGAGTGCCGAGAATAATGCCGACCTAAATAGCTTGCTCACTATACGTCGGTATTTATGTGCGCAAATTGATAAAATATTATTATGTACCCTATACTACGTGCATAGATAATAAATTTCAGTGCTCAAATTTCTCGTTTCTCTCAACCTTCGCGAGATTATTTTACTCAAAGTATTTTACCGTAGAGAGAGAGAGAGAGAGAGAGAGGAAGAGAAAGTAAGAGGAGAAGAAAGAGAGGAGAAAGAGCACACTTAGATAATTTAATAACTTTTGTCTCGCGCATTTTTCGTTTCAATATTACATATTGTTTCGCACATAATTTGATTTATGAAATTCCGCGCGTGTTCAAAATAAACTCGTAAACACACACGTGTGTTTAACTAAATGTAACAAATATCATGCAAAATCGCGCTTGTCAACACTATTGTTTTTTTTACTCATCACGAGATCATCAAACACGATTACAAATCCTAATTCTGATATGTTACACACGGTCGCTGATGTTAAATTAAAATTTACTGCAGAAACGTTTTATGAATAGCAATAAATTTATTGCAACGCGCTGCGCAATAGTTTTTTTTTTACACAGACGTGACGCATAATATGTCGCGCTCTTTTTGTCAAGCAAGATTACAAAAAATGCACACACGTTCTATCTTTTTTGATTTATGCAAGTAACTTTATTCAAGCCCCTTTGTAAAATAAATGAGAAAACGGCAAAAATAATGTAATAATTATGCGATAATTTGCACGCTCTCTCTGTCCGTGATAATTTATGAAAAATATTTCAATTTGTACAAGAGAAAATCTTACGTCTAACGCGTTGACGCGATATATCGCATTTGCAAACAATGTCTGAATTTGTTCACAAATCGCAACTGCGTGGCGAGAAAAATGCATGACAATTTTCGGTTTGGGTAATATTATACTATTAAATATTAAACGTTAATGGCATATTTCCCGAGAATTTTGTGAAAATATAACGACGTATACATCGCGCGATGTTTTACGTAAAACGAGAGAGACATAGTGGGAGCGAATAAAAGATCCAATAAAAAGTGCATTACATCGAATGCAGTGAAATTTTATGGCGCTTTTATTTCAAGCAAGTTCGTCTTTCGGACCGGAGCATATCGCGAATGGAAATAAAGCGCATTCAATTTGGGTGTGCGGCCTTTTCAATTTGCACATATGCATTCGTAACACGCATATATATTTTGCACTTAATTTTAGTTTAACAAAAGTGCTTGCTAAGTGGACTTTACGTAAAACCGGCCAACGATACGTGCAGTTTGAAATATTTCAGTTATCGCTCTGTTTATGAAAACGTTTTAATAAACCGGAGGGTTTGTATCTGTGAGTATAAATTTTAAAGAATATTTCAAATTTTTCTCTGTCAACTCGTTTGCATAAATAAAAAAACAAAGAGAGAGAAAAAAACAATATATCCTCTTTAAATTTCGCAAATAAAAAGTGACGATTACTGGAAATATAAGACGATTATGACATTGTTATTAAATGACTACTTGAAACAATTTTTAAACGTGACAAGTTATAATAACAATGACAAGCTAATAATTTTATATATATTCTGATATTTATTTGTATTCTCTCTCTCTCTCTCTCTCTCTCTCTATAATATTTCTATATTTTTTCGTTTGTAGAGAGGAAGAGACAGAGAAAGAGACAGAGAGAGAGAGAGAGAGAAGAGCATCAGGCGGGGTAAATATTTTTATCGATGTAATATTCAAACGGCAGAGAGAAGCAGCCTTGAATTTTTTGAATATCTTTTCACATGTTTATCCGTACACGGTACTAGGAGCGTAATTGAACAACAAACAAGCATGTTTATCGTATGCTTATATATCAGTCGCCATACCGGATCTCATTTACATAATGGATAAATTACACAGCGAATCCCTCTCGGTCCCGCTCCTCCGTAGAGAGGGAGGGAGGGAAGGAGATTCCGAAATCAAATATCTACAGCGTGTACATTGCGCGCACGTCTCGCGTTTTATGATCCGTAACAAAAAGGGATGTGCAACGTGAGATATACGTATATACGGGGGTAGAGCACGTGAAATGAGACGCTTCATTTGCATGGCGAAAAGATTAATAAAACATAACACGCAAAGAACAGACGAAGAAGAAGCGCGCGGAATTCACCGCTGTGTGTTGGAAAACGCGCAACGACGCGTGAAGCGCGCGCGCGCGAAAGCTCGCATGCGTGTTTTCCGCGATGAAAATCACGCGGTTGGCTGCGCCTCGATGCACCTCGTCCTTCCAACCGCGGCTGTCCACTCCTGGCGCAGAACTAGTATTGAAAATTCCAATATCCGACCCGCTCGTGCGTACTCTTTACTTTACGAAAAAAACTGGCCGCGTGGGAAAAAAACCCCGGACATTATTATTTTACGCCACACGTCGGGAAATATAGATATCGCGTCGCACTTGACTTGTCGATGCCGCGTTAATAAAACTCGATGTTGCGCCGGATGTCGCGATATGAAAGCGCGTTTGCGATATGAAAGCGAGTCGTTGGAAAAATTCTCGTCTCTCGACTCTTCACAAAAGTCACTTAAGTTCAAGGGTACGTAGGTATTGCAGATTAATTAAGTCGAGCGATTGAATAAAGGTAGTTTCGCGTGTCATCTTAACCGTGGCTTTTTTTCGGTTTGCAACATAATCGTCGGTTCTTTCGACACTTTTGTTTGGTGTGCAATAGCTTTCAGTTGCACGCTGTATTTTCTTGAAAGGAATTGCGTTCTAAAGAACGCTCAAGATTCATTGTTTCTTTTTTTTTTTTTTTTTTTTTTTTTTTTTTTTTTTTTTTCACCGGGTATGTATCTGCGAATAACCGGAATAATTTCTGATTACTTGACTTTTTCGGGAAATAGTTCTCGTTACTCGAACGCAATTGTAAAAGCGCGCGAAATGCAAAGTACACACAACACGGTGAGTAAAATGCGCGAAGTAAATGGACGAAAATTTATATCGAAATTTCGAAATTTGATGATATTAAAACGAAAGGTAATGCAGCGTGCACAGGTAAATACACGCTCGCAAATGTGTCGCGAGTTAGAAGAGAGAATTTCATATTTTATATCACTGTTAGTTTTGAATTATTTTATATACAATTCTCCTATCGTAATATATTTTATAATGAGAAATATATTCGTTTGAGAGATTTTTTCTCGGTGTGTTCGTGACATTTGCAATCAAAGTCTCTGCTCGTTTGTGAGAAAGATATCAAATTCAAGAATATTCACTCGCTTTTCGCTTGTCTGTATATAAACTGTATCACGCTTTCTTCATCATGATGCTCCGAAGAATATGCGATAAGACAAGATTCTAGTCAAGTTCAAGAACCCTCCGAAGTGCTCGAGTAGAGTATGTCTATTAGTGTGTGTGTGTGTGAGTGTGTGTGAACATCTTTTGTGAGCGGGTACGAGAAGGTGCGAGCGGCTGCACGGCACACATGTGCTTTGATATATGCGGGTTGTGATTCGACTACGCCGTACACATACACACGAGCTATGCAAGCTGTATGCTGTATTGCCTTAAGTACAATGTAGGGGCCTGGTTTGATTCGAGGCGACGCGACGCGACGACGCGACTACATTGTCTACTATGCCGCAACATATATAATCGCTCGTACAACGCCGCTGCTAACAGACGCATAGGCAGATATAATCGCTAAACGTGCCTTCTCGTTAGTGTCACTTGTCGAAACAACGCGGATTGCGTCCACGTGGTATTTTTACGAATTTATCAGTCGGAGTATATCTCTGTTCATTTCAACACGTTGTATCTTGGATAGATATTTTTTCTTCGTGTTTTTGTTTTAAATGATTTAATCAGAAACAATTAAATATGCATCAAAATGACGAATTTCAAATTTTTAATTAGAAACGTTTTGACGTATGTCTTTTATTTTAACGAGGAAGAAAATAAGTATGAAATATTAAAAGTGCTTATAGAGCTTTTTGTATTAATTAATTATTAATTAATTATTAAATAAAAATAACAAATAAATAAATACTAAGTAATTTTACAAATAAGTCATATATTTGTTCATATTTCTTTTGCGTGGTTAGTCGCAAAAATATATAATAGACAATATTATAGAAAAGTAATACACGAAGCAAAAAAAAAATCCAATGTGCATATTTACTTGAGTGCAATTAAACTAATGTAACGGGAATACAGTTGTGGAGGTGAAAATTATTGAATATTGCAATGGTCGGATTATTCAAGTGGCAATAGAATTTGTGCTGGATTAATCCTTAATCGGATAAATTGTATATAGTTTTCAAACCGTAAACAAATAAGGTGAGTCTATCCGGGAGTTGATGCGGTCTGTATTCCACAATTTATCACAACGCGTATGTAATACGCGGTGTAACACTGACGTTGTGTTTATCATAATAGAAAATTGAGAAAAAGGATTTTAATCTCTTTTCCGAGACGGAAGTATTTTTTGTTTTGACAAACGAGTAAAATTGCGAGTAACAAATTACGTTATTCGGTTAACAGATAAAATCGTTAAACGTAATTGATCATTGACAACAACGTATGTATTTTGAAGCGTTAGCGATAAGAAAAATAAAAAATTAAATACAAATGAAATATTAAATACAAGTGCCCAGATACGCGTGTACGTAAATAAATCAATGGAATTTTAGCAACAACTTTCCGCAAAGATTAGCCGATAATTAACAAATTTAATCGGTTCCCGTCCTGTTTCGCACGCTCCAGAAAACGTCAAAGTGCAGCTTCGTAATTTTTAATAAACTGCTATTTTCGCGCGTGTGCGAGAATTTTCCGTCTGACGTCAGGTTCGATTATTCCCTTTAACGGCTTTAACCGCCGTCGCTCATCATCGTCGGATGATCGCTCGGTACTTTTTAATTGGCCAATCTTCAAGTTACGAGCAATTCGGTCCGCTTATTATCTGCAGTTATCTGTTTCGCTTCTCGTTTCGCGCGCGCATTTTTAATCGATCGTCGATCGCAAAATCTTCTCGAACTTTTTACGGCCAAAGCCGTAAACGCGCGCGTTTCAAACGCAGTGGTACGCGCGCAAATGGTTTACGCGCGTGAATTGCGCCGTTGAGTAACACACACAGAAAGGACACGTTAATGTTAATGGGCTGGGAAACTCTCGCGCGTGTTCGTTCATGCTCTCCCTCGACGCGCGAACTCCCGCACGCAGGGATTCATTTGCTAATGGTAGCGAGCGATTAATATCGTAGGAACGTTTGATACGTACCCTTTAGGCGCGCCAAGCGGACGGAATTTTCTGAGAATAACGGCGGGATTGCAGCAACGCCCGCAGGAAATTACGCGCTTGTAAAATACAATGACACATGGTATTCTGTTTAACGATTGTGCGAATGAGAAACTATCTGACGCGCCACAGCGAGCGGTGTGTTTATCGATGCGCACTCGTCGACCTCACAGCCGATATATTACGTGTAAATTACTCGAATTTAAATACATTATTTGTGTTACGTGCGTGCGTGTATATACGCAATTTGAAAATTTAGAGAAATTTTTCTGGGAAAAATAAATTACGAAATATTTTTAATTAATAATTTTGCGCAACAGTTTGTGAAATTTGATTCTTTTATATATTGTGTATCGCTCGCTAGTCAATTTAGAAAATTTTTCCAAGTACGTGCGCGTTAATGTGTGACACATGTAATAGCTCGCGATAAAATATCGAGCGCGCGATATTCTCGAAAATTGGAAATTGAAAGTTCAATGGGTGTAAATCAGATAAATAGGTATGCGCGCGTCTCGTTTGGTTGCGTTTCGAAAATATGTATATGTATACTTAGTCCGGCAGTATTGAGACATTTGTGGCGCGCAAGCACGGAGAGCATTGTTCATTATCAATTTCGTCTAAACGTGAAAATACGACCAATTACGGGCAGAACAAAATAATAAATAAAAACGCCAGTTTTGTTTCACGCAAAAATGGGCGTTGACGCATCCCGCGCATTTATTCGCAATGAAAAATCGGTCGGACATTATTCGCGTTATTGCCATTGGAATATTGGCAGTCCGAGGATACAGAACGGGAGGAACACTTCGCGACACACAACGCGCGCACATATACCTCCGATGTCGATCGCAGAAAATGGCGGAAATATAAAGCTCTAATGGCTTTTGGCGGGGAACGGGGGTATGTACGGGCGATTCCCCGTGTGTGTGTGTGTGTGTGTGTGTGTGTGTGCGGTCCCGCGCATTAATCGATCGTTAAATGTTGCATAAATACTTGCACGGCCGCAACGAATCCACCGAATAGTTCCGCGCGCGGAATAAACGCCGGCCTTTCCGGAATTCAATTCATTTTAACGGGTCACATATAATTCAATTTAACGCATGCATAGCGTATATACATACAGTCTCGATATCGTTATTTCTACCGTGCGGCTCAACCGCGCACGTCGCTGCGATATCGTTGCGTGGAATTACATTATATGTAAAACCGATGTGTATGCGTGTGTGTGTGTGTGTGTTAGAACAACCTCATCTCTCTCAACGGTATAATTTTATACTATAGAGATTTTATTTAATCTCTTTTACAGAGAGGGAAAGATTATTTTATATATTAATGGATTTATTAATTTATTAATTACGTGCGCTATCTTCAAAGCTTCTTAAAATCTTTGAATGAACATGCGGAAAGAACCGACGTTCAACTCGCGCTGATTAAAAAGCTGATTAAAAGCCTCGCTAATCGCGCGACCGACGCGTTATCGCGCGATTCGAATCGTATATAGTGTCAGATATTTATATAAGAAATACATACGCACACACATATATTGACGCGTCGTACGAAAAAGACATTATTTGCTAAATTCCGAAGTATCCTGAATATTCAAATGCACGTACGCTGTGAAAGCAAAAGCCGGTCGTCGCCAGCAAGCGGCGGTCGAAAGTGTTTGTACACGGCAGCTTGGAAATTTGTGAACATTATCGCGTGCGCTCTCGTGACGATCGATACGAAGGCTACAATTAACTGGATACAGTCGGCGCGGTCGCGCTATTTCGCAGACTCGCGCAAAATATTTCGCCGACTCGGTCCTTTTTTTTTTTTTTTTTTGCCGCGCGTCGCAAAATGTTCGCGCCGCGAAGAAATTCTTCAAAAATTATTTCGCCCACTTCAATGAGGAACAACGAGCGCGCGGCCACAAAATGGATCTAAGCTTCGTTTACGGATGTTTTTTTTTTTTGTTTTTTTCGTCCGAAATAACGGGGAATATCGCGCGCGTAGATCTCTTGCTCTCTATATTCTCCGCGCGGAACTTTTTCACCGACGACGACGTTGTCATCGAGAAAGAGAGACGCGTTGTTGTTAACTCCGTGCCGAGTAAATATAGATTTTCTATATACGAGACGTATTTCCATTAACGTGTTCCATTAAAGTGGCAAAGTCGATATAACTTTAAGATAATAAAGAAATATATATGTAAAATTTTTTATTTTTAATATTATAAAGCGTGTATCGTAAGTTGTTATCTCTTCGCTTTAAAATAATCTCTTGATTTCTTTTCTCTTCAATCGGACCGTTCTCAGAGAAAATGTTAAAACACACATAGATTTTATCTCGGTCGCAGTAGGCAGGTGGTTTTTTTTTTTGTCAAAGTTTTGTACATTGCAAGTCCGGCTCGCAAAATACGCGCGCGCTACATTATGCAATAATAATAAATTATTTTCATCGCACGAGATACGTATCGAGAAATACACATCACGTAGTTTTCATTGTTTTCGTTAACGCGAATCTCATTGTTAAATAACACACAACGGTCGAGTACAATATATACACGTTGAAATGTTTTTTTTTTTCGAAATCAAGAGCGCAGTGTTGCGCATTAATCTCGCGGAATGATCCATCGTTCTTTGTGTGTGTGTTTTTTTTTGCGGGCGTGGCAAAAGTCAGACCGCTATATCACACCGTCCGGGACCATTACAGCACTTTACTTTTGCCAGGAGTTCATAAATCGCGGACCTGAGAGCGGACTAAAAACGCGACTCACCTTGGAAAGCGGCTTCGAAGGTGGTCTTCTCCTCGACGGGGTTCTGGGCGAGCAGAAGAACGACCGACAGGCATTCCAGGATGACGAAGAGCCGGTAAGCGTGGCGCAGTAGTCCAGTCATCGTCGTCACCGGCGATAAACATGCACGTCGCTGGAGCCGATAAGAAGGTTCTTACTGTCGCATGCTCCAGCGAGTCTCACGTCGATCACCACGCGCGGACACACGCGAGGACACTCTACAATGATCCGCCGAATCACTAATTAATCCGCGTTTACTTATAGCACCAGGCGAGGGTGTCGGTGAGACACTCCGAGACACTCACAACGCGACGGACGATCACGACGGAAGTTTCGACGATTATCTGCGGAAAACAAGTGGAAGATTTAAGTTAATTATTGCGAGAATGATTATATTTCAATGATTACTACTCATAATTTTGTGCAAGAATTTTCGGGAGCTTCTACTGACTAAACATGTTTGATGCAAAGCCGAAGTTTACAATAGTGTCAGGAGAAAATTATTAACAATATTACATGCAAATTGTTGATAATATTGTGCGCGCGCACAATAAAAAAATAAAAAATAAAAAAAAAATTACGTCAATAATTCATCTATCGCGATGATAAGTATATCATTTCGGCGCTTCTGCAAGAGTCAATTGACACATGGGAGGTCGGACCGATTCAGTTGCAAATGGCGTGTGCGTAACAAAGTATCCATCCGCAGCGCGTTTACTATTCTCGGTATATCATAGCAAATGATAGGTTCTCTATTTTCGCGCGATACCCGATGCAAATTTACTTGACACCGTATGCATATCAATGCGGACATGCATATTTCCCGCGGGTTCGCACAAAGGGGTTGTTTTCGCCTCGCGCGCCGTCACACTCCGTGTCTCGCTTTTTCTCCCTTTCCTTTTTTTTTTTTTTTTTTTTTTTTTTTTTTTCGACAATTTTCTCGCGCAACGAAGAAACACACAATATAATCGTCCGCGTCCTATTCGCTCGCGCGGAGAGAACCTCCCGAGACGCGAAACTGGAGAGAAAACGGAGGTTTGTTTACGTCGTAGCGGAAAATGCAAGGCGACTCCGTCGGATTAACTCGCGCTGCGAGATTCGCGAGTATTAACGCGCCTCGAATTGGGTTTTTTCGCTTATCGCCGGGGTTACCGTCGCCTCTTTTCCTTGCGTTTCTACCGCGTCGCCGCGCGGAATACGCAAGACCCGTCTCTTCATTTGCGGCACGCTCGCAAATGCGGGGAAAAAATTCTCGGTAAGTTGAAATTAAATTTTCGAGATATTTGTCGCCGAGGTCACACGTGACTTCGTTAAAAGCAAAGATTACACACGTAAATAGTTAATATCTCGACCTGTCAAATCCCGACTGTTTCATCGATTGTTAATTTTGATTGAGTTATTCGAGAAATGAGTTCAAGTCTCTTTTGCGTGACGTTTTTATAAATTATAAGAGATTTCTATATAGCGCATTCTACACAAATATACACATTTTTCGTGTTTCAATAAAATATGAAAATCGACTCGTTCATTCGATACGTATATAAATGATACCGAGTACGATTCCGTAAAATTTGATATTTGACACTTTCGCGGGATATTATGAGAATTCCTGAAAATTGGTTTTCGAAAATTGGATTCGAATCGTGTTGATGTCAATTTTATTATCGTTAATATTATTTTACTATACATTTTTATGTCATTTCACATACGTTTACTTTATCAGGATTCCAGAGTATCAGGATGCACTTGAACCCTGATAAAGCGAGCTGAGAAATATCCACGACACGTCGGTGAAACAAAAATAAAACTAATGCACGCAGTTCCGAAAATCATTTCTCGGAGATAGCGGAGAAATCCGTATAAGTTTGAAGAAAGTATTTGATTAAAACTAACTTACGCTACTATGTTACAGTGTTTGCATGGGGGTATTTGCAAATTTCACGGGAGTTTCATTATTTGTACAAATACGAGATCAAATAAGATCAAATTACTATTAGGTTGAATAAATATCGCATTGAAAGAAAAAGAGAAAAAATATATACACGCATTTGTTTTATAAAAAAAAACATTTTCTATACTATTTAATAATAAAATGTTACAACGTATTATGATATGATATAAAAATCTGCACAGTAATGTGTGCGAGATTAAGCGAGAAGTAATATGTTTACGAAAACAAGACTCTAATAACACGTTAAAACACAAGTTAATTTTGCGGAGGCGGAAAAAAAGAAATAACGGGAATAGGCAAGCGCTCTTTCTTTTCTCTCTGTGGCTCGAGGAAAAGTTAAGTAATCGGTTTGTCGATCATATCAGGCAACCTACATCGCATCCTCCGGATGTCGCTTTTAGACGTGGATCGGGGGAGACGCGCGGGATACACTCCCTCCCTTCCGACATCGACTGTCGCAGCCGATAGTTGACGTTTCGGCTTAAGTCAACGGCTGGTGTCACGAAGTTCGGCAGATAAGATTATCCTCGGCAGGTGGGCCGAAATTTCCATTCCTCGGACTGCGTACGAAAACCGCATCGTTTGCATCTTTCGCGGCAGCACTTGTGAACATATCGCGGAACGTCTCGCCTCGTTCCGTGAGAATATTTTCTCAACTCGTACGTCATCGTCGAAAACGATCGAAAATCTGCGGGATCGAAAATCGCGCGAGTCAGGGAGTTCCCTTTTTAAAAAGCGCGCAAGACCGCGATAAGAATCTTATTCTCCGCAGAATTGGCCCGCAGAAAAATTGGATTTTATGCGGCTAATCTCTAATCTCCGGTGGATTCGATTAAATCGACCATTTCTCCGACAAAGACGCTACGAAAAGAATACTAACTTATATAGAAGATGAATGAATAAAGGATTTTCTTCAAACTCGTGCGAGAGAGGTTGCAAAATTACAGAAACACATTTAAAAAAATAAATAAATGAAAAAAACCGAGCGCTAAAACCGTTCTAACATCCAGAGATATCAATTCGGAGAGATATTAAATCGGGTTATTTTGAAAAGCGCGTGAAGATGACAGATGGATAAATTTCGAAAATTGTGTCTGTCAGAAGCGAATTATTGTGAAAATGTGTTTCTGCAAAATTTGTTTCTCTGTTTTCGTGCTCTGTAATTTCGACAAATGACCGATTCCACTCTGGTTTTTATCCCTCGTTGTGAAGTCTCAATTACGTCTTAATAAATTTCTTCCACGCTCGTATCGGACGTTTCAATATAAATGACTCGCGATTCCGTTTTTAACACAACTCTAATTATTGCTTATATCGTCGTTTACGCCTTGAATAAATTACACGCCGCGAAATAGATTGCTTCTTTACGGTTACAACATTTTGTTTGTTGAATCGGAAAGAAAATATTTATTAACAACGCGTTTTATTTCGTGCGATTAACGAACGTACGTGTTCCGGCCGTATGTGCAGAAAACGAAATGTCAAGTTAAATTAGCAATCAAAATTAAAAACATTAATTAGATATAAAATTACATATTCTCATGAAATATACAAAAGCCGCGTATTTAAATTTACGAAATGCATATGTCGCAACATACATATACACACACGCACGCATAGAGAGAATACAAAATACGAAATCAAATTAACAATATATTCTCTGTTATATAAACTACCTATTTAAACAACATTAATTAACCAATAAAATAAGTTGCCACGATAATTAAACATGACAGTTAATAATCGCGCATTTTAAAGATCCCTCGTGTTGTTTAAACACGCATTTCCGAAGAATGGGTGCTTCATGTGCAATATCCCATTTAAACGCTAATATTTCACGAACTAATACACACCGCGTTTAATGGACAAATGGAATAATTGCATGCAATGCGTATGAAACGCGTTGTTTTCCGTACGGCTTGTAATAATTTAGTATTTGTGCAAACACGCTTTGTCGGAAATTTTGGAACTCTTTTGTTTTTTTTTTTTTTTTTTTTTTTTTGTACAACAAAAAGAATTGCGACAAAAGAGAAGAGAATCAAGTTACACACCGTTTTGTACCATTAAGCCAGCGGCTCGGTAACAAACAGATTTAACCCTTAACAAACTAACGTTCGGCACGTCATTCGATGCGCAGCTTAAAGCCGTTCCGTGTTACGATTCGATAGAGGCAAATACCTCTGTCGCAGGCTCTAATTTTCTGCTACTTGTTACCGCGTCGCGAAATATATTCAACACATGAGTCGTGCTCGAATGAAAATCACGTCGTTATGGTCGCGCAGCTGAAAGAACAATTGCCAACAAAATTCTAATCCTCTGATTTTTTTTTAACGTAGCTAATGCAAAATAAAAATTAATATCCGATAAAAACAGACATGACGTATCTAAGAGTAAAGATGTTAAATGCCACTGGAATATCTACTTTTTAATTAACCATTTAAATAAATGCCACAATTTATAACTATATAAATTTATAGAAATTATACATGTAGAAGAAGAGCCAGTATATCTTTTATATTCAGTATATAAAAAAATAACTTTTTTTTTTATTAATAATGTGCTAATGTCACATTAGCACATTTAATCACCGAATAATCTGCACGACTGAGTGTGAAATTCGCTCCTTAGAAACGATCTGTCCTTCGACTCACCCCGTGCGAGCAACAAGCAAGCGACACCGAAAGAACCGAAACGGTCCAAGAAAGAAACGAATAACCCGTCAAAATCACATTGTACGCGGAAGAGAAATTTGATCGATGGAGGTTAAACTACGCGTGCTCGATTCACCGCCGAAAATACGCGTCTGCGGTGCGTGCGTGAGTGCGTGCGAACACGTAACTTATCGAGCGATCGTGCCACACGGGCCGCGGAACCGAAGGGCCGAAATCAATAGCAGAAAAAGCGTCGGTTTCTCTTGCGAGGGTTGCCCTTCAAAACGGGACGCCACGTTCGGGCGCGTAACGTCTCGACCGAATCAGACCCTCGAGACTTCGACAGCGTCGCGACGAAATTCCCGGTTTTTCTAGGATTAACAACCCCCTTCGTACATATCACTCCGACGACTCCCGGATTAGCGTCGTGCCGGTAATAAAGCGCAGACGAGTTTCTCCTCGTACCTGATGCACAACGGTGTCTCTTCCCTCGTCAAAAGCCTTCTTCCTGGATACTCCTTTTTTGTGACTTTTCCACCCTTACGCGAACAGGGGGGATGTCCGAAACGGACGTACGCACACACGCGCCGCGGAGCGTCACGACGGCCGTCGGTGCCGGCCGGTGTCTCCAATCGAACTGAGGGGGTAGCTCGACGGTGGCGCCGCCGAGGGACGCCGCCGCCACCACCGTCGCCGCCGCCACCACCGCCGCGCGGCATGCGTCATAACGCCACCGTCACCGCCTTCGATCGGCCGCCGCCATTTTTTTCCCCCGAGCCGCCGCCGTTACTAACCCCCTGAAAACATTCTACCTGGAAATGCGTGCTTTCCGATCGAGGGTGCGCGCGCGAGACGACGATCCAGGGATGTAGCGCCGGGAACGCGGTAGTCGTCAGGGGTATGTCGCGTTCGTCACGCACCTCAAATATTTTTGTGTAAAAATAAAATGAGATAAATTTTCAGCACGGTTGCATGCAGAACTGTACATTTTCCTCTGGAATAAACATACACATTTTTTAATATATTTTTTTAAGTTAGAGAGAGGAGAGAGAGACAGAGGAAAAGCTAAAGTTGGTTTTTTATCACAAATATCATATAAATATACATTTTGATATGTATAATTTTTGTTCCTGTTATCACGCATGTAAACAATTTAAAAATTATCTCCTTAAAATTTATTTAAAATTTGTCTTTTTTTTCATGCTAGTTTTCTAATTGCGATGATAAAAATTCAAAATGTTTTTTATATACTTCTTGAAAGTTTATAATATACTTTTTACACGTGTACACATTTAATAAAAAAATAAGCTTTTAACGGATTTGCTACTTTTAGCACAAAAACGGATGATGGGTTCACGAGAGATCTGCACGCTCTAGTTACGCGCAATGTCTTCGCCATTCCAGTTAAGGACTAAATTGACCGTTGCGCGCTACAAAATTCAGCAAATTTCCAATTGCCCAAAAATGGTTGAAAATTCAAACTGTCATAGACTCGAAAATGTTAAACAAAAGATTAATGCCAAGCGGTGCGTTTAATCGAAAGAATAATCGGCTCTCTACCGAGAGATCAAAGTGATTTTAGAGTCTAATCACATATAATCACATATATACATGTGATTTTACACGCGAATAATTTAACACCGATCCTTTACATGAGAGAGAGAGTTTTGAAACAGTGCAGTAAATTAAAAATAACTTTTGCACGCTGTTTTTCCACGCGATATATCGCGCATTTGTAACTTTTTTCTGCCACTTGAATTATTTCATCATGGGTTTCCGGTTTTTCATTTCCGTGAGTGTATTACGAGAAATATACCTTAGACTTCCGTGAGAAAGAACGCGCTTAAAGATAATACTTTTAATTTACAGCTCGAGAAATATTAGACTGCAGTTTTTCTCCGGAAGCTCATATCACAAACTTATTACATTATACTATACAATTAGCAAATTTTCTTCTTTTTGAATTAAATAACCGGCTTTTTGAAATGCATGTAAACGCACACGTCAGTGTTCATTAAGTTCAAACAATAAGTTAATGCTTTTTACGACAGTTTAAATTAAATTGTAAAAAAATGAGAGAAGAATAAATCGATCAGCGAAAAAAAGTAACGTGGTCGGTTTTATATACGATGGTTTTTTTTTAAATAAAAGTTTAATTTACAGAAAAAAATTAATGCATATTTATAATTACGTTATGAACTTTTATGATAATGTCCTTCATAACTCGCTGCAATTTTGTTGCTTCAGTCGTTTGATTTTTAAATTATTATTATACAATAAAAAATACTCGATGATATCGACGAAGAGTATATAAACTTTATATAAACATGCAGCAAAAAATAATGACATTTGAGTGAATGTTGGAAATATACAATATCGATAATAATTTCGTACTTGTTTTTTTTTTTTTTTTTTTTTTACACTATTATCAACATGAAGAAGAAACATTCTTCGAGACAATAATAAAATAACGAATTTCCCAAGCTTTCCTCTCCGCGCTGTTAATTATCTTCGATCGTATTCTCTAATTATTTAGTTTATTTGCGACACTCGGTACATGACGTTATGAATTTCATCAGTTTGCGCGTAGAGCTCTCCTTTATTACTTTAGAAAACTCAAGTTCCACGTAATCCGGTTAACAGCAGCACCTCACAGTTAATCATGTTCAACCGGATGACCTATTCTGCAGAATCCTGACGATAAACGGATGATCCCGGGGATAATAAAGAAAGGGTAATCTTCACGAAAATCTTACGAGACGGGATTTCGCGCGATAGAAAAATGATTTCACTTATATGATAATCAATCAAATCAGCGGACGCTCGTTTCCGTTTGTTTCATTTTCGCATTAAAAAAAAATTGCATTTGTAAAATCGTGTCAGTTTATTCGCGACGTTGCGACATTGTGTTTTCTTTAATTTTTATCGCGATCTTGTGTGTGTGTGTGTCGGATTTTTTTATGATTCCGTGTTACCGCACAATATCTCCGTCAATATTGCGGCACATGCAAGATCGTAACTTTTTGCTGCAGTGCAGCAGCAAAAATTCCGTGTCATGCGATATGTATCACATAGCCGTAACAGCGTCAAAAATCAATAACAGAAAAGCCGATAGTTTCATCCAGATTATTCCTCAGGCGGCGAATAAACAATATAAAGGGACAGATTGAAACATCCGTGAACGATCTCGTGATATTGCGAGCTGGTAATGGACGTGTTACGATCACCCGTCTAAATACATTGCACGTCCAATTAATTTATCGCACGTTATTAACTTTGTTAATTAAATACTCGTTATTAAACTACGCGCCATTAAACATTTCCATAATATAAGTTCTTCATAAAAATTTGATTTCTTTACCAATGTTGTATGCGAACGCAACACTCGCACACTGGTGAAAAACTTAAAACTTCTGCTTTCGTATTTTTTTTTCTTACAAAACTATAGATTTTGTAAATCAAAAATTAAAAACAATTTTAACTACTTGAGTTTTACAGTTGATTATTATAAAGTACTTTATTTAATTATTTTTGTACTTGTTTATTATTGTTGTACTTGTTTAAAAAAAAAAAAAAAGCAAATTTGTTTTAACAGTTGCTTTCACACGAGACGTCGTTTCAACATTCACGCGGAATAATAAACCAATTTTTATATTTTATTATAACTAACACGCTCGCATGTAACTCGCTTTTCATGAATATCCCATACATTTTCATGCTATCAATTTATTCCCGGACATGGTAAACTTGTTTATCTAATCCATCTTATGGTTATTGACAGGATTCGGAGTCCATGTATGTATAATACTATGCAAGTGTGTGTGTGTGTGTATATGTTTATTAACAGTCACACTAAAGCTAACAACGTTACTCTATTCGCCATTATTGGCCGGTCGCGATCGCTCACAGAGATCCGGCCAGTAATGGCGAATGAAGCAACGTAAGATATAAAAGTTCGTAAAAGTAGTTAAAAAAGCTACATGTAATACTGTGTTTGTAAATTTATTATAAATAATTATAATATAATTAATTATATAAGTAGAAAAGCACCGTTTGCGCAAGAAATCATAAAAAAAACTTCGTAATATATAGCTGCAATTATTTAATTAAATCTTATGTTTACGAACGGTTTTTTTACGATTTCACTGATTTCCTTCCAGATTTGATTAAATTGCGAAATTTAATTTTCATAAATTGTTATTTTTAATTAAAATAAAAATATTTTACTACAAGAGAATTAATGAAAAGTCAGTAGAGAAGAGCTGAATGTATTTTTTTTGAAGTGTAAATTGAACACATTATAATTTAAATTTAATTTAATTGAAAAATTGGATGCTTGATTTTTTTTTTAATATTTCATATAGGGACGAACTGTCGGAGTAATGTATATTATACACTGTATAATAATTTGAAAATCCAAATTGCGAGAATTTAACACTCAAATGTGGAAGAAAATTAATGAAATCCGACGATTATTCTTTATTATTCAATATTAATGTGCGACATATAAATACAAAAATATATCTCGTATTACCTATTAAATAGTTTTAAAACTAGATTTTTATCTTTCGTTTGTATCTCTTGTTATGTAGATATGCTGCTCTGATACAACTAAAAATACTTGCGACAAAATGACATGATATGATATCATCCACTCTATCTTCGCTACCTTGTGGTTTGATGAAATCGCGGATCAATGACGAATGTCTTCATTAATCATTTCGTTCAATTTTACCTCAATTGTTTCGAAGTTTCAATACACATATATTTTCAACCTCTCAATCATTCGATCGGTCGTCGTATGAATATGTATACGTAAACAAATATATACGTTGCGTTTTCAATATAAATGTAAACACAAGAATCAAAAACGTTACAGATGATTGTGCTTTTGTGAGCACATACGTATATTATTAATCCTCGCAAATATTAATATCGCGATGATATTACACGTGACCGAGCCGTAAGAACGCGATTACAAAATTACCTATGCGCGTACATTTATATTTTCTATAAAAAAAAAACAAACATTACTTAGATTTTTATAAAATTTTTGATAAAGAAACAATAATCAAGTAATAAAGAAAAAACAAAACACAATAAATGCATATCGTCACAGACGATATGTAGTTTGCGCGATCGATTTTCTCAGAAAATGAAAACAAAACACTCTAACAATCTTCCGCGTCGCTCGGCAATTTCTTCGTCTTTGTCTGCACTGTGTCACGAGTAAATTTGAATCTTTACACGAGTCAGAGATTTATACGTATTCTTCTGAGTTAATTTGCATACAGAAAGTCGCAGCGGGAACCGTCGTCGTCGTCGTCGTCTCTATCCGCGTCGGAATCTTCCGCGCGGGTATTATCGTATAGCGACAGACGAATGTTTCCACGGCGTTGATTAGCAACCTCAGTAATTTGAGATGGTGTTGGTGAAGGTGGTCCACGTTTCCTCGATAGGTGCCAACACGGTGATCACTATGAGGACTGCGGCGAACGCGACGATAACCACAAAGTACACACCGAAAATGAACTTCCGCGCGCTGGAGTGCTGTCGGGAAAATATTCAATGAGACTTTGTTTGCGTACTGACAATTGTTTGCGCACTGGATTATTTTTCAACGTGATACACGTTCTCAAGCGAGAATATGCATCGATATATATATACATATATACAGTTTCGGAATGAATTATTTATTTACTTGTGTGTGTGCGACGTGAAGTGAGATTTAGCTCGTTAGAAATTCATCGAGGAGTGTTTTTTTAATTGCTCGATGCTTTAATTAGAATAAATTAAAGTTTTAAATGTGATATAATTAATTTTTTTTTATAAAAGGAAATGAATTTGATTATTTTATTTCTCTGGAGAAAAACTATTGTTGAGATCGAACAATCGTCTTTTGAAATTTGTTTTCTTTTTTTTTGTGTGTTTGTCGATTAAGTTGTAAAAATTATTATTGCGCGTTACGTTCTGTAAATTTTAATATTCAAAACACCATGAGACAGCACCGTATTGCTAACAATTTCTTTCTTTCTTCTTCTGCATATGTCAGTCTTATTATCTTTTCAAGATAGACGCGCTTTATAGAGGATTGCTCGACCCACGATAGTTCTTATTTTTAGAAGATCTTACTGGAGCGTCTCGTCTCGCATCCGGATGCACCATTGATCCACGAGAATGCATGTCTTTCATAGGGAATGAATTCACTCTCTGACTAGCTTGCCTGTCAGAAACGCATCCCAGAAACTGTAACACAAAAATCGGCAAAACTGACATTTAAGTAATCGCGCAATTAATTTAAAACATTTTCCAAACCAAGTTAAATATTAGATGCTCAATTATTTTCTAAGAGAGAAGATGTTGTATGCAATTTAAAAAGATTTCTATCCTTAGAAATAATTCTCGGAAAAAGATAAGGGAAAAAGTTTTATGTTTCCGACCAATTTAGTTTTTAGACGAGATATCATAACCGGTTGCATTAATTAAATTACTTGTTGCTTATATTTCAAGATTGTTTTTCTCGGTTTTTCGAGATTCGTTTACACGATATTGCAAATATAAAAAATTCTTACTGTGAGAACGAGATGGGTCAGCACGTGAAATACAACGTATGCGGTGAGAATCCAGTCGACCCATTCCGGAATTTTGGCTTTGTTCAGCCGCACCGCGAAGAAGAGCGCGATTACTGAAAGAATTCATTCGATTACGTGCGCTCAATATCCCGCACGGGTTTGGCATTTTTCCTCGCTTAATATATACGTTTTAATTGATGTTATTGAAAAATACTTACGGGCACATATTTTCGCTATATTACCGACGAACCAGTGGGCCCAATTGAAGAGAGCTCTTCGCGGCGCGCCAGGATGCGGTCTCACGGCCGCCATGAAGGGCTGAATAAAGCATAGTATTGTGGTGGCCAGGCCGAAGGAAGCGTGGAACGTCTCGGTGCTCCAAGTGCCCAGTTCCACGAATATTATCACGAAAGCCGCGATAGTCATCAACCAGGTAAGCAGCATGAAGAACCTGTGCCACTTGAGAGAAAATCGATAGGATTTCATTACACGGCGAAAGGAGCTGCGCGAAATGAGAAATATATTCGTGTGACTTTCCGCTTTCCTTTTGCGAAATTCAAGCGTTAATGATGTATAATTTGAGCGTGGCGAAAATTAACGCCAAGTGTTCCAGTGTTTTGTCTAATATAATTGTGAGCGCGCGATACGCGGGTTAATAATATCTAGAGAAATTATTTACATCGAACGATGTATATATATATATTTATAAATAATGAATTTAGAAACAAGATATCTTTATTTTTGTGTTTTTTTGATATAAAAGTGTTTTTACGTAACTATTTTTCCTTAGAACAAATTTAATTCAATTATCACGCTTTATTATTGTTGGAATAACAATTGCAATTACGTAAATACTTGCGTAAACTGAAAATTTATGGAAGCTCTAATTTCATTTTCTGCAGTCGAACGCAGTGATTTTTTTTTTTTTTTCAACAGACATGGTTTTACTCAGAGTGTATTTTTTATATTCACAAGAAATGAGAATAGGAAAAATTAAATTTTTTTAGAACACATAAAACGTTCGAGTATAGAATTTTGATTACGACACAATTCAGGTCGAACCTGACAAAACAGTTTATTTTGAAAAATAGTGAAATAAATGAAATAAAAGAGCGCTGTCTACACTGTCGAGAATGCGCGGAACAACGTCAAACGGTATATTCGCGCGATTGTCTGGGAAAGTACGGACTTACAGCGAACCAATGATCCTTTCCGCAGAACTGGGAGTTGACCCAAGTCTGTCTGTAATATCTCGCGAGTAGCATCCCGATGGAAGCCGTTCCGATCCACGATGCCAGCATAAGCGCGCCATGAAGGCGAATCAGCAGGTCGCTTGCTGCAGTCCATTCTCCGACATCGGACAGCCTCTTCGAAGTGCTGGTCCCAAGATAGGCAAGATTGTGAAAGTTAACGCCATTTCCTGCAAACGCGCGCGGAAAACCACCGCGATGTTGTTTTATTTTATATTAAAAGAACTGACGTAACGTATCGTCGCAATTAATCACCGTCCGATAAAAACATAAGGAAGCTGTCAAATTCGCGGTTCTCGCGGGAGAGTTGTAAAGTTTTTTAACACAACCTCGCGCTCTCTCGGCGGAAGCGCAGACGAGACGCAAACTTGGCATTACTCGTGCGAGAAGTTGCCGAGATTTTTTTTTTTTTTCTTTTTTTTTTTTTGTCGTTTACTTCAGAGAAACGGCGACAAAACGCGCCGCGTCGCGCCGTAAATCTTGCATTACCGCGATCGTTAAGTCGTAAAATCCATTTTCTGGTGGTTTCGATAACTCTCGCGATAATTCTCTTCCGGGTTCGAACACGGGATTCGCGCGCGGAAAACGATATTGAGAATGAAGGACGTTCAATAAAGAGACGTGTGTGTACGTACTTGTCACATCGTCGCCAGCGGCCACGAGAAGATGATACGGCGTGTTGACAAGGTCGTACGTTCGTCCCCGAACGGTAGTGAGTTTGTCCCGGCGAAACTTGCAATAGATTTTGTCGTTTCTGGCCGTGCCTGTCTCCAGCTGGACCGCTCCTTCCGGCTGCGTGGTGCAAGGAAATCGTATATAAAGGCCAATGTTTGACAGACACAAAGTATCTGTTTGTTTTACTTTGCTTACGCACTTTGTGTCAGTTTATCTTTGTTTTTTATTAAATGCGGAACACAAGATTGATGGAAAAGTGATTTTGAGAATTACCGTTTATCTTTTAGATGGACTCTGTGTTCGATCACCTCAAACTTATTTTAATATATATAGAGAAAATTTCGATATTGAGAAAATTTCCTAACAAGCGAGTTTTCCGAATTAAAACTGTCACAGTTCAAATTACTTTGAATTAAATTCAAATTAATTTTCATTAGACGAGTAACGCGATGTTCAGCTCAAAGAAGAAGAGAGATTACATATAACGTGAAAAATATCCGTCTCTCGTGATGTTATTTGCAAAACGTAAAAGATTCAACGGTGTTGTCTCAACGGGAGCTGCACCGCGCCGGGCGAGTGCAATAATTGGGATTTAATGGGCCAGCCTCGTTGCCCGAGACAGGGCGAATTAATTAAGCACAAAGGTGCCTCTAGTGTGGGGCTTGAAAGGCGGTGCGGCATAATAAACGATACTCACCGTCGTATGGCGCGTGTTACGCTTTCCGGAATTCCAAGACATGTGTAACGCAATTTCGTCGTTCTCCTTCGTGCATTCGACCACGCTATCGTCACCCTGCGCACCACACACACAAGTTCGCGCGTTACATGTAACCACTTAACTTCTGCTAATTAATCGTTAATTACGTACGCGTGAAATGCGTGCACAAATAACCGCAAATGTTGCGATACAATTGCGACGCGAACGCGAATCATTATTGAATCACGATGTTTTAGACAAAACCCACAAGTAATGTACAAACAAGCTGATGAAAATAAAAAAAAAGCTACCAAATTGCGGTAGATCGCCGCGTAATGACACTCCAAAATTATAGACCAAAACAAAATATATCTCGCGAGATTATAACACCTCGAAGAAAAGAATAAAGTACAAAACATAAGTAAAACCTCCTCTCCCCGACGTTTCAACGAGAGTTTTCTCAAAGACGATAACTGCGAGAACTCAGGAGAGAGTAATAGAAATTTCAAAGAGGATGAAAAATGCAGCGCAAAGTAGCTTCGCGTATACTTAAGTAAAAACCAGTTTCGCGGAGATTATGCAAGTTTCCGCTTAAATAGCACCGGGAGTAAAAAGTCCGGTAACGCGCGCGGAAGATATACCCCTCGCGTCTCTCTCTCTCTCTCTCTCTTTCGTCCTTTCTCCGCAAATTACCATATTCTTGTCGTCCGACAGACCGACGGCGACGTATCTGGCCTTTTCCCGCGCCTGCATCTCGAAGTGATATTGGTCGCCCTGCACGATCACGGCCACCACGGCGATGCAATCCTTGGTTTTTATGCAGCCCGAGGGCGCGCCGAAGCAGTTCTTCGTCGTGTGGCAGCCTGTGTAGAACGGGTCCTCCACGTCTTTTATCTGAAACCAGAGAGATAATACACACATACACATCTTGAGGATAACGCGGGAATTTACCGTGTGCAGGGGGTGTATATATATATACACGTGAGATACCATCGCGATTGTGGAGATTGCACAACGTACTTCCGTTCGCTTTGGGATCGGAATCGAGTGACGGCGTGACAGACGAGAATGAGCCCGCGAGTGCATAAAGGAGGTTCCGAGGCGCTTGTCGATCGTGAAAGATGCTCGGGAAATCGATCGCGTATTATCGCCGAAGTGCGCCGCTATAATATCCGAAGAAGAAAGCTTTCCCTTATCTTCGAACAAACCGCGAAAGAGAAAAATCGAATTATATTAAAGGAAAATTGTATTAAGAAAAATTCAGATTTTTTATTCAAAAGTGCGAACTATTTGATAGTAGTTTTTTGAGTTGAAATTAATTAATACTAATTGCGTTATAATTGACACTTTAAAAATACTTCGCACGTACGGCGCTTCGCTCTTAAAAGCTTCATTTTATTTCTCTCTTGGTTGGAAACTGTCAGAGTCTTATTTTGATTTTGATTTTATCATTAATTGCAATATTATGCAGAAAAAAAAAATAATAAAGTAAAAACAGAAAAGAGGCGAGGCAGGCATTCTTAATATAATGTCTCATTTGAAATTGTCTTTGTAAGTCGGAGGACACGTGTGCGTGTAGGGTAATGAGTAAGCGAGAGATCCTAATAAGGAAGACCTTGCGAAACAAATCGCTCGCGACAATTCGCGCGATAGCGCGGCTCACACAGCCCAAACGAAAAGGAAATCTGCGGCCGGAGAGAAAGAGAAGTTTGACGACCAGCCTTCAACTTAGATACGCTTCGCGAAATCGTACGTTCACGCTTCGCCGGCCTCGTTCGCCATTACCTCGCTCTTTGGTGTACTTTTACGCTTTTTTTTATCACGAGCGCCGTTTTCAAGGAAAGGCCGCGCGCGCGGCCTGGCAGGATGTAATTATTCAGTAAACCCCCTTCTGTATTGTTTAAGCAAATTGAAAAGCAATTTATTTTCAACGGAAAAGTATTTTTATTATCTCACGGCGACGATCGCGAGGTTTTCTGTTTCTGAGAAATATTCTGTGACGAAAGAAAGAAGTCTGAAAATTTTTACAGACCACGCGGAAGAGGCAATCGATAATTTAATCAGCTTATTTGTAAATTATGCAATTAAAGATAAAAATATTATAATTAAATATCGTAAGAAATGTAACACAAATACAAAAAATAAAATTCTATAAAATATTACATTTAAATTCTTCAAATACGATGAATTCTATACGCGAATGATTTACATGAAATTAATGTCGTTTTCGCATCGGTAGGATTTGAAGAGCGCGATCCGCGATCGTATCGCTATATAATCTGTCAGCAAAGCAGCCCTTCTCGGTGCATCGTCGCGGCCGATAATTCATGTTTTCCGCTCGACGACTCCCGCGCGCGCAATAAAAGACGAAATCCGGGAGGAAAAATGTTGCGCTCGGAGTAATAAAAAAAAAAAAATTTGCGACACGCGAAATCGCGAACGCGGTCGCGGAAGTAAACGGTGAAAGTACATAAAGCATAAATTCCAGAACGCTGGTTTGCGATCGCGTGTTTGTGCGTTTCGTACGCGATTAAGGGCTGTGCATATACACGTACATAGAAATGCATAATTCACATATCTGCGCGTCACGCGCCGTTATATTCGCCTATCTCCCGTGTGCGTACATACGTGTGTATCGTGAATTTTTTAGTTTCCACGAGGCCTCTATGCCGATCCGAGATGTACAGTATAAAAAGCTCGTATGTTTTCTCGCGTTACTCAAAAAAAATACCCGATACTTCCCCGGTAAGAAAAAAAAAAGAAAAAAACGTTCAGTTTCGTTTTAATTATTTCGCGAAAAGATTTTAATATTTAAAAAACGAGAAAATATTATATACAGAATGGAATAATGAATAAATAGGAGATTTTCTCCCCTAGTTGTGAATTTTCAGTAGTATCTGTATTTTTGCAGCGCGGCGTAATTTCAATTACCTATAGTTATACGTACATTTTATATCTCGTAAGCGATGTCCTCGTATTTGCACAAGTACGATAGCTCAACAAGGATATAAGCGAATTTTAATTAAATTTGAATATCGTTAAATTGCAAAATGGAGATTTATGGATGCACCATTTTAATTCTCCCAATTTTCAATAATGGATGTAATTATTTATTTATCTGCAAATATACCATACTCTGGGGGAGCTCTGACAATGTTTATTAATTAGAATATCGATGTAACTTCCGCGCGAGTGAGAATTTAAATGCGTATTAACTTAATTTAACAATCCATGCGCGTGGATATACAAATACGGTAGCGATTCATTGGGAGCAAATTATTATTTTCCGGAACAAAATGGGGCTTATAATAACGCGCACGTCTGTTGAGAAAGATTAGAAGAAGCGATCTTCCGTGCAAACGATCGGTCGTTGATACGAAATCGGTTTATATCTGGACAAGATCTGATTTATCCGTTATTGTCTTGGATAATATATTTCTCAGGATATTGTAGATATACAAAACTTCTTCTCGGCGAACAGATTAAATTTCAATGACAAGTTTTTCAAAGAATCAATATTTATTTAACAAAAAATATATAATGAGATAAAGATATTACTATTTATTTTGCAATAGAGCAAATAATTCTTTTAAAAAATACAAATTTTTCTTCTTATATCAAAATTAAAGAGAGAATTTCCTTTAAAAAAAAATTTATTAAAATTTAAATTAATTAAAATTTATTAATTCAAAAATATATTAAAAAAATAAATCTATATATTTTATATCTATTAAAAAGCAGAAGTCTGTTATTTCTCTCTCTCTCATAAAACGTAATTTGCTAACAATTTAGTTTCTGGACATTTTGTCTGCAACAAATGGAAATTGAGAAAGTTCTCGAGAGAATATAATTAACGTGTACTCGCTTTGTATTGTATACGCGTGGGTTCGCTATACATCCCACAATATTCGCGAAGCCGCACCTATCGGGGATACTGCAGGAGTACCGGAGTACCGCTTATGTCGTTTAACGTGTTGTAATACCAGCACGCGCGCGTTCATAATGGCGAAGGTGACGAGGAAATATAATACTTACCGCATAATCGACTGTGGGGCTGTAGTAGGGCGGTGTGGTAGTTCTGAACGTACTTATGGGCAAAGGTGGAGCCGACACGTCGATGGACCGCTTGTCAACGGTAACCCTGGACGACTCGACGCCGACCCAGTACGTGCTGTAATCCTGAGCAAACGTGGAACTGTGCGGAAGAAATAATTGGGAGGGGGTCAACGATCGGTTGAGCACGTATAGGCACGTAAATACTCAGAGAAAGAAGGTGTTTATAAAATGTGAATAATATTATCTTAAAGGCTAAAAAAAAAAAGGAAAGAAGTACGTATTATAACGATACGATTGAATATTTATTACAACACTCACATTTGCGTGTAACAACACAAATATAAAAATAAAGACCTATAAAGCAGAGAGAAGAAAAAATTAAATCGAACAATTCCCGAATGGAGCCGTGAGTTCGAGATGTAAGAGGTCAACTTTTCAAAGTAAATAACGAAGTTTTGAAAGAGGGCACAGCTGTGCGTTTCATCAAACGTGCATTAATAACTCCGCATTGATTATTACGAGGTAAAGTTCATGAGAAATATTTTGTACGTCTGCACCGTTATAAACTCTACCGTAGTAAGCGCCGTGAATTCCAAACACGAACTACCGGTAATGATTGTGATTCATAAGTGTGACACATTCACGTTTGTACGGGTATTTATAAGAAAGAGCGCGCGCGCGTAGCTGAGATCAGTCGCAAGGAATCGTGACTCACAATTACGCCGTTTCCAGACACTGGTGTTTCTTGTTCTTGAATTTTACAGGCGTTTCCGAAACTTAGATCTCTCGCAAACTCTCGTGGGAACAACACAACAAGCGCTCGCGCGATCTGCCTTGCTGCGGTTAAAGAAATACACTCCGAGCGTGATAAATGACTAGTTATATTTAATCAGCAAAGCACAAGCTGTGAAGTAAGATACAAGTTTCTTTTTTTTTTTTTTTTTTTTTTTTTTTTTTTTGCGTAAATTTTAATGGGAAGAAAAATCTCGTCGGCAAACGTATATATAGAACGCGAACGTTTGTGTGACAGGTATTTTTAAATTCAAAAGAAATTAATTAAAAAGCGTCTATTTTTACGGAGAATATTTAATTTTTGACGACGGTTAAAAAAATAAAGAATTGAATTACATTTTAGTTTTTCTAATTAACAAATTAATTCTCAAATTGCAAATTTACAAATTAATTTAAAAGTCGTCGACAACTTTATTTCAATTCATGATAACGTTGAATAACGCAATTCACACCCACACATACATAGTTCGCGCGAGAAGCTTTGTGAGAAATCATTATCATTACGCAACGCGAGAGAGGTACTTACTTGAAGATAATGGTACCCTCGTAATCGACCGGAGCCTCCCAATCGAATTCAAGATTGTGCTTCTTGCTAGTGTTCATGTGAGTCACGGCGTTCTAAAGACAAAAGAAACAGAAAAAGTTTTTCCTCAGATAAGAAATTGCACATCATTGCCGTTTGCAAAAACTTCTCGATAAATGATTCAGCCTTGAAGAAACTACAAAAACGTTTTTTACGCGTAAAAGTGCATTCTTGCCACGTGCTCTTAATCGTGAAAAATATATCAGCTGACGTAACACAATCCATAATGTAAAATAATTATTGCGCGATTGTTATAATACATCAAAAATATTATGTAATAGTGATCGCAATTATTTCGTCAGAAAAATCCTTAGAACTTTTCTCTCTCTCTCTCTTTCTTACAAAAGAAAAAATAGAAATAAAATTAAAGTTTTAAAAGAATTAAAGTTTTCCAAATCGTCGAAACGCAACTGACACAATTTTTGCGTTAAACTTTTATTGTTCAAAATATTCAAAGTTATTACGTGTGACATAAATCAAACTTGATCTTTAAATGGAGCAGCAAGCTCAAAAAGATATTTGTACCTTCACACCCGGAATGCACTCCACGGGTTTTGCCAACTCGGGCAGATTCGCGAATTCGCCAACGTATTCGCCGGTGTCAACGTCTCTGGCAACGATCATGAAACCCTCGTACGCGAAACCCTGGGGACTTCCCAGGACTAGCCGCACTCTGCCTTGTCCGATTGCGGGTAACACCTGATAAGGAGGATACGACAACTGGAGGGAGGAGTCGGGGTGACGAGGCATCAGATCCGAGCATACGGAGGCTGGTGCACCATTGGGTAATCCCAGCACTCTTGCGAGCGAGCCGCAGACCAGGAACAACAATATCCTGGACATTTCTGTAAAAAAAAAAGAAACAGACGCCAAAAGAAACGATTATTAAATAGACAAGCAGAATTTTAAAAGAAATATGAATTAAAACTAATAAGTAAAACATTTATAAAGTACACGCGTATAGATGTATTATAAAAATATTATAAAATATTATAAATAATATTTTATTATATAAATAAGAAAAAAATTATACAGGAACATTCTCTATATTTTTTATAATAAATTGTCTATAATTTTATATAATATAAATATATAATTAATCCTATACAATATTTATTCTTTATATTTTTTATTATTCAAATTTTTTATTATTATCTTCATGTTTTTTATATAATAAAAAAATATAGAGAAGTTGTGCGAGAAAGATATAAAGGAATCTGTCATTAGAGAAACGTTTGGTTCGATTTCTGTCTGTTTGAATTCAGAGCGATATGCGCGCAAGAGCGAGTTGCGGTATCGCGATCTAGCTCAGGATTTTCCCGCGTAAAATCGACGAGACGATCGGAAAATATTGAAATAGAAACGGGCACACACTTGTTTAAACAGGATATGCGAACAACACGGCTGTTTAATCGGCTGTTCACATCGATGTTGAATTTATCCGGTGTAATGTAAACAAGAACGTTCATCTGGCGACAGCTCGCTGTCGTTTTATCCATAATGCACGCGCGTCTTAGTCTCTGGTACTCGCGTGTGATCATACGCGCGTGAGATGCCGCAACATAATGCGACATAAATTCCAATTGGATTTGCATTCGTAATCAATGAGCAATCAAGCAGTAACGAATATAATTACTTCATTTAAAAAATAGCTAGATTTAATTTAAAAAATAGCTTTTTTTTCATTGTCTTAATTGCACTCGAAGAAACAATTTCAATCATTAATAAATTGCTTTATAAATCGAAAACAATTATCTATGAAACTTGTTTCGATATCGCAACAATGAGGTGAAGTGCGCGTCGGTGATAAGCTGATAATCGTTTCTTCGTCGTACAAAAACACTTAAATAGAAACTCAATTGTTGTTCGCGCGTGTAGATAGTTTTTTTTAGATCGCGATAACGAGAGATCTCGGGACGTTAATGAGCGGCCGAGCGAGGCGCGAAAAGTGAATGACTCCGAAGAGAGGAAACTCGTGCACACAGCCCACGCCTGAAGCAAACTGACTTTCACCTATTGAGAAGTTTAACTTGTTACGAGCTTCTCAGCTCGAGCATTCCTAAACGCCCCGGCCGTTACTGAAATATTTCCCGCGCCTGCAAATTATGTAACGCGCGACTGACCCTCGCCATTGAAATGCCACGCAGCTCCGCGTTCGTTCGCAACAGATCTTTCCACGCCACGGGAAATGTCCGATCCTTGAAGTCAATAAAATCATCGCCTTGCGTGTTAATTATTTGTGCAAAAAAAAAAACAAAAAAACAAAAAAACAAATTAGAAATTGTTGTTTTTGTTACTCTTATTCTTTAGACTTTAATTATTCCTACACTTTCTAATTAATGCAGAGACGTACACAATGCGGAGATTTCTTCGTGATAAAAGAAGGGGAAATTAAAAGCAGCGAAATTAAAAAGAATTCGCGTAACGCAACGTTAAAAAAGTAGAGAGAGAGAGAGAGAGAGAGAGAGAGAGAGAAAGAGAAAAAGAGAGCGCGACTGCATATTTCTGTAAATTTTTTAAAACAAATCCCTAGTCGGGCAAAATCTACTCAAATAATTAAGAGCGATTGTTTCAAAGTAGCGCGTTGACACGGAAGACACGTCATTGACACAAATCTGCTACTCTGCAAGATTTATATCGTACAAGAAACTCGAATAGTGTGTTAATGTGTGTTCTTAAGTCAGCAATAAAACGTACGCGCGCTTTTCCGCGAGTACTTCCAAGAATTTCTGCAATTGCAAAATCGACGTGCAATCGCGTTCGACGCAAGGTCGATCACTCGAATTGTTAGCACTGTTCAGCACTTTCACGTGCACGACGCACGTGAGCCAATTAAAACCGAAACGATAAGTAATAAAGTAATATCGTTACGAAGAATTAAGAATGACTTTCTGTCACTCAGCGCGTTTCATTGTTAAGGAAAACCTTATCGATCTCTTAATACGACCATTTAAATCGAAATAATTAAAGCGGAGACTGTGTTCGCCAAGATGAATAATTGCAATTACTCAGCGTGTAGTAGCTGTAGTTACATAACAACGCGAAGTAGTTAACACACTTAGCACATGGTTATTTTGAGGTGATACGTTAATAATGTATTGTGTGTTTTTGTGCAACACACGTTCTCAGAAAAATAATTATTTACAATTTGCCTAGATTTTTCCGATATTATTTTGAAATGTAACATTAAAAATTTTTCTACACACGAAATGTGTGTATCGACATTTTTAATTTAAAAATTCCACATTTGCAAAACAACAAAACTACGTCATGTGACCGATGAGATCGAATCGTTTAGTCGCCGCGATACACGAACGAAACCTCAATTTGTAACTACAAACGCGCGTAATATTGCGCTCTTCTTCGTGATTATTTTTAATCTTCATATTTACATTCCGTGTGTTCACGTCGTACGACACAACGCCCGCGACATGTAAATGTAATAACCGATAATTGGAAAACACATTCGCGAAGAATACAATTACCTCTCGACAATGGTGCAATCATGAGCGAGTTGAGGCGAGTCCGTCGACACCGTCCAAGATCAATATTGCAGATGCACTCGAAATTTCTCTCGGACGGAGTCTGCAATTTGCAAACCGCGCTGCGGCTACAGGCGTGTGTGTGTCGCTCGTGTATGTGTGCGAATTCGGTTTGAAACACATACACGCGCACGCGAAATACGCCAATTACATACGCGCGCGCTGAGAAAACCGGGACACGATTGTATTTTTCCTTTTTAAGTTTGCAAAAAAAAAAAAAACGCTCGGGTCGCGAAAAAAAAAATCACATCGGCCGGTGTCGCGACGCGGTTTGCGTGCGCGACAAATCGGAAAGGAATTAAGACCGCGATAATCACGTGCGTGCCTGGCATTATCATATATCATTATTCTATTGTGCGGGAAAGAACGAGCACAAGGCTTCATTTTGCGGTTTACAACGCGCGTATGTGACTCACCCCGAGCGCGTCTCATCTCGCGCGCGCGCGCGCTCGCGCTTCAATGTTGCACACGCTTGTATAGTACACACGGGTGTTTTACCACGGATTCACACATGCACGTGAAATTTCCGAGTAGATTGTACCTTCCTTCTGCGCAAGATTCCTTCGTGAACGAGTAGGAAATTCCCATCCAAATGTACAAAAGAAAGTTACATAAATGTCGAATTGAGTTCCATTCATTTCTTCGCAGCCATGTTGTTCTCGATTAATTAACCACGTGGCTCCGCCTTTATCTCGCGCCGTAAAAAAAAAAAACTATTAATTCGCACATTAAAATTGAAAACAGTTTGAAATTTTCACTTGCCACAGTTTGAAATGTCATTTTGCAAAATGTTCTATTTTATTTGTAAAAACACCTTGCGCGCGTGTAACACGTACGTACGCGCAACGCTTGCTTTGACGTTAACGTTTCCTGCATGTGTCCGATAATACGTACTATCACGAAATTTGATCTGCTGCTTAATCATCAGCTTGCGCAAACGTATTTAAATTGGAAAACCGACTTCATTTGCTAACAAAACAGGCGACGGCGATGATAAACGTCGGGCACAGCGCGGCGTTTATAAGCGGAGGTATCGTAATTACTGAAGTTATGAAATAGCAGTTCTGTAACTTCGTCGAAAGTCACGTTGTCTGTATTTCTTCACTTTTTCATGTACTTTTACATTATGTATATATTAGACAGCTGCAGCGCAGATAGAGTTGCTCGTCTTTTTGACTCGTGAAATTCGTTCAGCAAAGACGTGGCGCATGTTTCGTATCATCGTGATATTTCCCGACGCGCTCGCTCTCTCTCTTTCTCTCTCTCTCTCTCTCTCTCTCTCTCTCTCTCTCTCTCTCGAGTGCGCTTCGTGCGGTTACAGTTTGCTTAGCAAGATATTACTAATCCGTCAGTTCAATACGGAGACTCGGAGCAAACGTTATGACTAATTATAAGTTATGTCATTTAAGACGATGTGAGTAATCACATGTCACAAGAGTAGCGAAAAGCGTAGCTATCGGAAGTTACACGCTGAATTCTCTCTTTTTAAATGAGGATTACATTTGTCTAATGATAATTATGGGCGTGTGCGATAAAAGTGTGACCTTAATTGCGTTAATGTAAGTTTAATTCGCTTCAATTTGATTTTAATTTACCACTACATACCGAGCTCTTGAAGAAACACATTGTTTGCGGCACGCACAAGAAGCAAATTACCTTAATCGAGAGATAAAAAAAAAAACAATTACAGGGACGAGTACTTCAAAAAACCACAATTTATGCGATAAAATTTACGACAGTTCATTAAGAAGATTCCAAATTTCTTGAATCTCTTGAGACTTTTTTTTGCGCTTTTCGCATATTTTTTAAGATCAAATATATTAAAAACATTTGTAGATTTTTTAGTAGACATTTCTTTAATAGATATTAAAGAAATGTTTTGAGCATTTTTTTTTGTTGCAAGTTACATGTAATGTATATTGATGAAATCAATCAAATTAATCCTCTGCGAAAAGAAATTCGCGCGACGTATTTCTGAATGAGCAATTGTATTGGCGCGTAAGTTTCTAGCGCTCCGAATGTCATCAGGGCGAACAAAGTAGTCGCGTCCCGTCGTTTCTTCCGTGTTTGGTGAACGCATCTCCATGGTTACGTGTTGTGTCCTAGAATTTCCACGAGCGAGCATTACTCTCGCGTCGTTATCGCCGAACCGCAAATTATTTTATCGGTTACGTAAGGCCAGAAACCGGCATCGTTGCAAGAATTCAAAGAAACGCCATTCATCTCGTTGCCGCAATTATTCTTAACGTTCTCCTTTAGAGCGAGAGCAGCTTGACGCTCTCTCTATCTCATTCTCTGTATCGATCTCGTTACGATTACTTCGCTTTGTCTCGCAGATTGGAGGCACTAATTAGGGCAACGTCCAAGGCCTGGACATAAACTTGGCGAAAATCATTCTCCTTTACAAACCGTAATTCTCCTCGTACAATCGTCGTTGTACTTTTTAAGAAAAACTCAATAATTATTATATCGCAAACTTGTAAACTCAAAACCGTTAAGAGAAATACGTTTTTTTTTTAACAATTATTTTTTTAACAATTAAGATTTAAGTTTTTTATCGCACTCTCCTAAACAAACACGAGCGAAACATCGACCATTGGTTATTTTCCAAATGATCGAGGTGACACCATATCTTATCAAAACTAATTAATTCACTTAATTAACTCTGACTAATGCTCAGAGCAAATGTCGGTTCGGAATTCCCAAAGGAGTGTATAATTTGCACATGCATTATTTATATATCGCGTAATCAGAAGTAGAACGCACAACAAGTAACGCGTAACAAGCGCACATCATCGCTTCAACGATCAGTTAAGTGATGATATACTCATTTTAATCACTCAAGGAGAGATCGCGAAGTCAAGATTCTTTTTCAAGATGATTCCTAAGACTCTGGAAGCCGATTTCTCTCTCAAGTCGATTAACTTTAACCGTAATTCAACCGTTTCTTCGTCTCTTTTTCGAGATCCCGTGCCGTCCGTGGGAGAAAACGGAAAGAGAGAACGAGAGAAAGACAACGGTCGCGAGCTCATGATTAAAGTTAATCGACTCGTCGGAGAAATCAACCCTAAAGCGATCGAAGGGATCACCGGTTCCAGCGGATCCAGTCGATCGTCTGCTTATCGTTGCAGAGAATCACGTTCCCACCAATCGCGACACACAAAGACCCGGGATTAAAGAAAAGCCGACCAATAAATCTTTCACATTTCTTTTCGTGTGTAAAACGAAAACTAACATAGCATTAAAAATAAAATTGCAATAAAATAACATTGGTGTAACGCGCTGTTTCGCGTTATTTTCTCTCAATTCTTCAAATTGGCTTTCGCAAAAAAATTATACGCACATTTTTGTAACATTTACTGTGTTTCATTTACTTCCGCAAATTTCAATCTATGACAAAAAGTCATATCTGTATTTATAATAAAATATGAATATAATAAAATATATAAATAATAGATAGCAATATGTAACGGATCAAACGGGCGCTCGAACCTGTCGCGCAAGAATTATCTGCGTAACGGGATGGAGATTTTGATCATCGTCACGTATATACTTAGAATTCTGAAAACACGCAGGAAGTAGCGCAGCTGAATTTCTTATAAATATTTCCTGCCTTTTTCCGTTTCGCTCGCATGGAACGCAACGCTATTTCATGAATTTAAAATACGTCCCATTCGTGTCTGGTATTTTTTTACACCTTGCGTTACACCGGTGTTTCAATTGTAATGTGCATCACATTTTATTGCGCAACGTGATTAAGTTTCAAACAAACTTACGTGTCGCAAAATGTTGTTATGTAAAAAAAAAAAAAAACAAAACTGCGAAGTTACAGTCTTCGATACAATAATGTCAATTTTTCTCTGAACGCTTTTAATATCGAGATTAGCCAAGAAACCGAAGAGGAAAACCGAATGTGTGAACTATAACTTTCAGCAGCTGATTTCATACATGGAAGAAAACAGCAAACGTATGACTCAGTTGTTTATTCTTGGAAATTTACAAATACTGGAAATGAAAATATGTAAGAAATATTGCGTTTTTCCGATAAGTTTAGAATAGATAATGTTCTAAGGAATTTAAAGTATTCTGAGAATTTTACGTATATGTACGCATGCGCTTTTTACGATCAGTTATCGCCTGATTGTTTATAAACCAATTTTTTTAAAACCAGGCCACGGTCGTACAAATCGAAATTATATTTTGTGTATGGCAGAATACAAAAAATAATAAATTTATTTGTTTTAAAATAAATTAATATTCTTTATAAATATTTGCTGCAGATTTATGAAAAATCTCTTTATTTTGTATCCTGTAAATTAAAAAAAAAATTGTTTTGTAATTTCAATATTTTTTTTCGATTATTTTGTGATATCGGAATTTATTAGAACACACATGTGTCATCAATTTCAATATCTCTCTGTTTCTCGATAGATAGATCTCTAAAGATTTAGAAAATTTTACTGATTCCCATGCATTTATTTTAAATTTCACGATGAGATTTTCGTCATCTTTTAGAGACAAAACATAATTAATGCGCACACTCACCGGTCTTCATATTTGCGCGTTTAGTTCTTTCAAAAAAACGCATTCACCATAGGCGCATTTAACACGCGCGCCAAATAAATTCGTGAAAAGGTCACGTGTGTTGCGGCGCCGGTCCAGTGTACATAAAAAAAAAAATACACTATAAATCCTGGAATACTGAATGAAGAGATTTTACGGACAGAGCGTCGCGTCCGTCGATCGCGTCTCGCTCGAACTGCGAATAAATCCCGATCGATCGCGACGACGACGACGCCGCGTCGCGCGGAGACGCGGTCTGTCTTCGGGAATTTCCTTCGCGAAGATCGAGAGCTCGATTAGTCTCGCATAAACACTCGGATAAAGCGGCACACTCGCGCTTTTGTTGAGATCGCACGTACTCTCGTACAAACGAGAACGACTACGAGCGACACGCTGGGTGTCTCGATCATTCGCCGGACGTGGATCTCTCGCGCGCGACACTTGTTGATCTCGCGGCGACACACATACTTCCGTCGACTGCGCTGCGAACCACACCTTGCGAGAGACTGTACGAGAAAATACAGGCCGAGTTGAAAGGCCCTCGGCCGTGAGAGAGACCAGCTCTCAGGTCTGTAGTTACTTAGGCGTTTTCACGCCGCTGCGATCGATAACGCCACTCGATACTCGGACTCGTACTCTTGCGAGTGTTGCGCACGTGCGGGAGGTCGCGGGAAATAATTCCCTTCAATCATTATCATAGCTTCGGACGTAAATAGGTGCGCTTGATGCATATCAGTAAAATTTGAATCGCATGGTTTGTCGTAAACTTCACCTCAAGTTCGTTGTGTGAGATCTGATATCGTCGAGCAATAACCTGTCAAAATGATATATCACATGATTTTGATTATTGCAATGTTTATTTCTTTTTCGGGATAAAAATCACACAATACGAGCGCTTGTGTCTTGCAACTCGGTTCTATTTTGCCACGTCGATGAAACTTCTGAAGAAACTTAAAATTAATTGCAATAATAAAATTGGTTTTTCAAATATGGCAAGTGAATTATACTAACATTTTTTGTATTCCGACAACTAATTAATACATCTTCCGTTCTATTGAACGGCCAATAAACTCCAGCTACATTGTTTCAATCTTCTTGCAATCTTTTTTGCCGTGTTTCTCTCCAAACTGCGGGACCATTTCTCGTTTCTCTTATTTCAAATTCTACTTCTTGCTCAGTACACTTGCTTTAATCCGGCACTGAGAATCGCGAGAGGAGAGGGACTAACAACCGTGCCACCAAAACGGTACGACGCGCGGCGACGTGTATACCGTACATTCACTGTTCGTCGTTCACCTGAGTTTTATCGACGTATTTTTTGTCATTCTCTCTCTCTTTCTCTCTGTCTCGTGTTCTCTCTCGCATACCGACAAGTCTCGTCGTCGACCCCAAAAAGCGCAAACGATATTGGACGAAACACACAGCGTCTATCTCTAGAAACGAACGCACGTAGATTCGAATTGGCTTTTGCCTTTAAAATGTTTCGTCAAATTGATGTTTAAATTTCTTGTGTATGTCGTACATTAATTTTCAGATGAACTTGATACTTTGCATCGTAAATAATGCGCGAAATTGCATCGCACACGCGAAAGCAGTTTAGAAATGTGTTCAAATTTTCGCCGCGTTTAATTTTCTTGGTTTATTAACGTGACGATGAGCGATTAAGAAGAGAAAAGCTCTTTTGTTTTTTTGTTTTGTGAATTCATAAAACTTTTAAGATCTGTTCGAGTGATCGCGAACAAATTGCGCGGTTTAACGAGGATCTTGAACGCGATCGGAGAGTTTCACAGAGAGAAATTAACCGATTGCTCGCGCTTAAATGGAAATTAGAAAATATCCTGTACGCATTTTGCGCATAGGTTACTTTTACCGGACGGTGTAAATTGATATGAAACCGGTTTTCTCGGGAGAATTGCGCTTCACGGAATGTACGCTGCCGCGCTTATCACACAATTCTCGTCCGGAGCATAAGAGAGAAACAGCTTTATCCATCTTCCCGTCAATGAGCTGATGAAAATGTCAAGTCTGTCTCTGAAATGTCACTATTTTGTCCCGTTTTTCGATATGTGGCTTTTATGCAAAATTACACTATTGCTTGCGATAAAAATTTTTTAACATATATTTCTTTAAAAAAAAAAAATAGGCTTTGGACGTTTAAAAAAATTCTTTCTTTTGTTAACGGAAAAATAACGAAATTGCTGTTTTTTGCTGTTGTTCAATTGTCAATTGTAATTTATATCGTCGCGGTAAGCGCGGAATTACCGTTTGTTCGCCGACTTTGCAGTTTTCGCGACGTTCTGCAGAGGTCGACTGTTCCCGCTGCTCGTAACTTCTGATGGAGCGTTTTACGTTTTGCTTATTCATTAAAACATTTCAGAACAATTACGCTCAGTTAATTGTTTTTACTTTCTGCTTCATTTTTCATTCTATTATCCATTAGAAATGCATTTTTTACATAAACTATTAAAATTTCAATTATTGCGTCTCTTTTTTGAATGTCACATGTCTTTTGAATGACATGTCTTTTTTTGCACAATTGCAATTTTATTAATATATTATTTAACAATTCACCCATTTTTATCATGTTTATATTGTTTTTTTAGTTCGTTAAACATCCAACCGTCGGTTGTGTGAGCATTTTTCTACAAATTTAATGACTCATCAGGAAAGTGATGACGAGTCTTCATATTCTCATTCGAGACACGTGACAGTGAGTACGTACCGAGATAGGTATCGAAAAAACCGAGAGTGACAGGCAACACAAAAAACTCTGCAAAATTACATATATCAGTACAATATTGCGATACAGAGAAGAATTCGTCAAGTGTGTGTTTCGGCAGATCAACATCAGTATTCAATGTTCCGTGTGTAACGATAAAGTAATCAACACCAATTCCAAACACATGAACCGATCAAGAAGACAAGAATCAGGTTTCAAGGTAAGTAATAATTTTGTAGTATAATAAACATATTGTAAGACTTTGGTGGAGAACACATTTTACAAAAATCAACACTGCGTGCGTTGCAAAAAGACATTGTATAAAATTATATTCCGAGTTTTCTCTCTTCAGGTCTTATCTTCGAGCTCTTAACGAGAAATTAATTCAAGAACGAGGAAAAATCCGCGGAATACCTGCGCGTGCATCGTGTTTATAGGTGCGCATGTGCACGCAAAATCAACAGCCGCGCAGCGGGACGCTCTTTCTTCTCGTAGACGCGTTACGATCGTTTTAGCGGGATAATATTACATACGTAAGACGGGAAAGTATATCGGTGCGTTTACGTGTCGCGCTTGTAACGACGAGAATCCGTGCGATTTAACGCGACGACGCTGTTGCATCAAATTGCGTCATCTGCGGTCGAGTGTGCGTTCAAATTGATCGCATATTTTGGAAATGTCGTTGTTCGCTTGCTGCGTCCGTCGGGTGAGTTTCTCCTCTTCGCCGACACAACCGACTGTCTCTCTTTCTCTCTCTCTCGACTGTTGAAATCGTCGTATATAAATTGCGCGCGCGACTGCTAAATTTTTTATCTGCATGATAGATAGCGCACGGTTACACGCCGACCGCGAACGAACAGGATATAAATTTTAATCACATAAACAGAAGGTCGTCCACTCGATCCGGCAAATGCTTCACACATTTCGTCCGGTATATGTGTGTGTGTGTGTGTGTGTTTTGATTTCTCTAATAAACTGCTCGTCAATACGTTGAATCTTCATTGCGTGAATGTGTATTTTGTTGATTGTGTAAAATAGCGAGCTGCATTTCGAACAATGATGTTGTTTTTATTTATTTCTATTGCACTTCTACTTACTACGGTGTGTATTGCTCGTCTTCATATAAATTTTTTTACACGTTCTTGATAAAAATTGCACAAAGTTATCGCGAACTGATGCTTTTTTTTTTATCCATTTGAAAATTCGAATAGTCTTACTCACAACGGTGTTTGCGAGTTTTTCCATAAAAGTTACAATGTGTTTGTTGTTACAAAATAATGAACGACGATAATGAACAACACTTACTTCAATTACTTACAAAAGAGCCTGAATTTTCTCGGCTCTCACCCCTGTCGTTCAGGTGGCAGAATCGTTGGATGGAAAAATAAAGCAAACACCGCGCGGAGCGATGCGCGATGGACACTTGAAGTACACATGCGTGCGCGTTGTGTGTATGTGTATATATTTGTCCGCGTATCAGCGCGTATGTTGGTGTGTGTGCGCGCGGAACAGAGTGAACGTCAAACCGCTCGCTAGGATGAACAGATACATTTTACGCTACTTAACGGATTTCATGCTCAAGTGTCAAAGAGACCGCCGTCCTTGCTCGTAATCAGCGGGGGGTCGTATTAATAGAACGACGATTCTCGCTGTTTTGTAAAAATTTTTCTTCAGAATCGATTTCGTAGCCCTTCGCCGTGTGTGTATCGATGACGTCGGGTTCGCATGCGGCGCGATCCCGCCGCGGAAATGTCGAGCGACGTTGCGAAGATGATGAGCTTATTAATTATTGCACTTACAGCAAAAAGTTCTTTGAGCGTCTGCATCTCTGTCTCTCATTTACTTTTTGCAATGAGTAAAAGAATACTCTTCACAAAAGATATTATATAAAAACATAATGTTGAAAAAAAATAATAAAATCAATTATTAAAAAATATGATTTTTATTTCTAAATTATTTGCATCGCAGTCTAATCGACGAGCGGAGGAAGCGCAGCAGCAAATGGAGCCACCTGAGATATCATGGGAAAACAGTCTGGGCTCGCGCCACGGCGTGCCCTTCGACGACGACACGAAGGAACTTCTGAAGATCTGTCTCGATGTCTCGTTGCCGCCACCGACTAGTCTACCGGAACTAATCAAGCGAAGCGATGCGTTTCCCGTGAAGTTTCCCATTGGTACCATGAGGTGCGCCGCTTTGAAAGACAGGGGAATCAGCGCGGAGACTATTGAGGTTTGCGCGAAGCGAGCAAATTACTCTTTCAGCGATGAGAAAAATTTATTTAACACAAACTGTATAGTTTCGATTATTGTTTTTTGTACACGTAAAAAAGTTCAGTTTTTAAATATTAAATCTGAAATATCTTCCGCAATTTTTTCGAATAGCTTTAAAATTTATTTTTAAGTAATGTAACATTTTACGTAGATTTTTGATATTGTGTGGGTTTTGTTTAATTTTTGTTTTAGTTAAACGCGAATTCGGTGTATCCGCTAATACACGAAGCGATGTTGCCCCTAATCGCGCGATGGTTGAAACACAAGCGGTTGTACGGTAGCTCTATCGAAAAAGCATTGTACAAGGACATGAATCTCATTCAATTCATTCACCGCTTAATGGAGAAACGAGCGGTTTACTTTTACGGTCCGAACGATCGATGGAAATTGATTGACAACAAGTCTGGCGTCGACGGATGGGATACTGTTGGTACCGAACAGGAGAAGGAACCTTTGGTAAATACACGTCGCGTTTCAATCAAATATCTGTAATGAAAATAAATACGGCAAAAAAAAATAGAATAAAAATATTCGCAGAGTTTTATTTATCGAGAGATTCAATTTAAAAATTTCTCAATAGAAATCCTAATGTTTTGTAAAACGTTCCTCTGCGTTTTCTATTTTTATCTTCGGAATATAAGCCATTAAATTTATTAAATTTCTTCACAAGATCGATATACACCCGCCGTTCCTTACGTGATATTAGAAATATCAAAAAAAAAAAAAGTAGAGATATCTCTGTCTCTTGTTGTAACATTCTCTTTACCTCGCGTCTTATAATAATAAACGTCCTTTTACTCGAATAAATAGGTTCTGGCAAAATGTCTGAGCTACGACGAGATCAAATTGTCGGCGATGATGGTGATGTCGTCTCACTCGGAGTTCATAAACGACGGCGCGCGGAAGAACAGAGGCGTTGTATGCAGCGATCCAGACGCCGTCCAGCCTCGTGGAGTTATTATGGGTGTCGTAGGCACAAGGTTTTTTTATGCATTTATTATAATATATCTCCCCGCGCGCTCATCGGGAATATTTTTATATACGCGCGCAGACTCCCGTGACAAGTTGCCCGTCGCGTCTGCAGATGCGTGTTCTATTTTTATCCTTCTCGCACGCGATTATTTTTATATATTCTGCATACACCCCCCTTCCCGAAAGCAATTATCGAAATCACCTTGCGCCAATATTTAGTTTTTTTTTTTTTTTTTTTAATCAAATCATTTTAATAAATAACAAAATAATGAAGGAATGTTTTTGTTTTTGCTAACCATGTCGGTAGATTCGCAAAGCCCCGATTTATGGAGTATCAGGACATCGTTATCACGTCGGCACAGAATAACGTGAACAACGGGTGAGTAGCGATCGTTCGTCACGTAATTATTGCTGCACGAAATAATATTTGATCTTCGCTCTCTGTGCGGAATCAAATTTCAATTTATTTAACCAAGTTTAATTTATATAAAATAATATGCACACTCTCGGAATTATGTATCTGCTATTTTTCACGGCATGTAAGATAAAATCCCTTATGAAAAGATCGATGTGTGCTGGAACAGGTACGGATCCGCCGTGACGGACAACATGTCCGAGGAGAAGCGCGACATGCGCGTTTTATGGGCGAAGTTTTACGGCGAAGATTACCATCCGGTCTACGAGGAGGTCGCGAAACGCGTTAAATCGAAAGAAAACAGACGTTACGTGTCGTTGAACAGCCAGACGATCTTCGATATCGAAAATTATATGAAGAGGACGCTGCTCTCCGTAGAAATAATACTGCTCGAGGCGAACACTCGGGCCGAGAAGCAAAACACGACCGCTTTCGTGCACGTAGTCGGCTTCGGCCTTGGTTAGTTTGCGCTTTGATGTTTCTCTAGAATTCGATGATAATTAAACTTTTAATTAGACAAATGTTTGATTTTTTATTAATTAAAAAAAAACCGCTTTTGTTGTGTAATGACAACTGATCTGAATGATGTTTGACATTTGCAGGTGTGTGGAGAATAATGCAGGACCAGGAAGTGTATTTTCTGAAGACGTTCGAGATCGCCATTCGAAAGATGAATAAGAAACTCAAATACGTGTCCGACATCATGTTCGCTTACTTTCATCAACAGAAGTGCGGCGGCGCGGGAAACGGCGATTATTTGGGCGGTTAGTGTGGACGAACAAATACATGAGGATTTTTAACACGTGTACAATGATGCTTTGTATCACTTTCAGATATAAAAATTCACTTTGCCGTGAGAGAACCGCACAGCAGACTGTTCCGAGCTACCGACGCCAATAAGCTCCTCGTGGTAACTTACGCCTGGGACGGAAATGCGCTACCAGGTTAAAATTTTATTTACTTTTTTTTACATTTCAAATTTCAAAACGTTATTTAGCAAGTTTAAAATTGTGTGCGCGATTGTCCACACGACGTTCTGCCTGCTTCTCAGACGAAGTAAATGTTTTTTTTTTTGCAGGAAACGAATTCTGGAACAATTTTCTGGAGTCGAGCGGCGATCCGGCGGCGGCTTGCAGCAGCCAGATAACCGAGCTGCACAATTCCAGAATCAATTCGCGCGCATGTGGCGCCAGTTTGCACGTCGCATCCGCGGAGCACGGAATTTTGCACATATCGGATTACGCGAAGCTTCACCTTACTTAGGTAACCACCCGATATGCGCCTCCTTATCGACGGTCTTCCTTGCAGAACGATGTTCGATCACAATGTAGCCATCACATACTGTGTGACATACGATGTTGTATACCATAATCATATGTATGAAACCACCGAGTAACTTTACCTTCATGCGTTACCTGCATTCACTCTTGAGTTTCTGAAAAATACATCATTTTTTTCATATTTCGAAATATCAATCACCGACGATATCTTGCATGTACCAGAAAATATTTTATACTGCAACAAAAAAAAACAGTTCAGAATTTGTTCAATGTTTGTTCGCTCCACAAGTTCTCTCTCCTGTGTGTGTGTGTGTGTGTGTGTACGTAATAAAACGCAACTTTTCATTACAACGGGGGAATGTTATTCGAAATCCCTTTCTTTCCAAAGCACGATCTTTTTTCCCGATCTTTTTCTCTTTCTCTCTCTCTCTCTCTCTCTCTTTCTCCCAATGAACTCCAGGAAAATACTCGCTCTTCAGGAAAGGGCTTGCCCGACGGGCAACAGCGGGCAACGAAGACCATCACGATCACCACGCAGCCAGCGTAGCCGCAGCGCGGACGTGGACTGCCTGAAGAAGTACACGGAACGTCGTGTGGAGGAACGTCGGCACACGGAGATCACGGACACCAGCAAGCTGGACACGTCGCGCTGGATGCCGCTGCCGAGAAACATCCCTCGCGGTTTGCAAACCGCGGGATCCGCCAAGAGATCTTCGAGGGACGAGCGACAAGAGAGCGTCGACGAGTCGGCGGCGGCGACGAGCAGCGAGAAGTGGACGAAGCCGAGTCCACCCGCCGAGAATCGATCGCCCAAGATCGTCGAGTCCGAAAGGATCGAGCGCGTCGGCCGAGCGCAGCATCCCACAGGCAGGAGCCACAGCACCGATGTGGCCGCTCTGGAGAGCAACGCGGACAAACGCGTTCCCGAACAGCGCAGACACACCGACTGCAGCGATTCGCGCACCATCGCCACGAGGTTGACCGCGCACATTTTCCACGTCCGAAAGCGAGAAATGCCGTGATCGGGATTATAGTTGAGATTCGTAGGCGCGATTGATCACGATAGTCATTACGGAGCCTCCAACGGGTAATGGGCGTCTAGTTTCGGTCAGATTTCTCTGCTTATCTTCTCTTTCGTTCATTTTGCTTTTGCAACTGGTTGATGGTGTTGCACGCGCCGGTTTGATGTGTTGATTGTCCGAAATGTCGGTGCAACGTGAAAACATAATGGTGCCTGGTTTGCCCTCACAGTTCGACCGGAACTAGTCGCTAGTATCTTTTCACGTTGTGACGCTCATCATCAGAAGAAAAGAAAAATTAGTAGCAGTTTTTTTTTTATACTAATATAAAATTATTAAAAATATTTGAAAGAATTTTATATAAATATAGATATAACAAAAATGTTTTATCAAGAAAATTTATGATCCCAGAAAAATATGCATGAACGATTTGATATTGTGTGATCCTAATGTTTTTAATTTTATTATTTTTCTCTCGTAAACAAAATTCGGTCCAACAAATTACGCTTTTGTCGGAGGCTGTTTCTTTTTTTTTTTTTTTTTTTTTTTTTTTTTTTTTTTTGTTAAAAGTAGCAGGTGTATGTGCGCAATATCGAAGCAAAACCTCGATTCTGGATGACCGATCTTCTCAGGTGGCTACCGCAATTGAACGGCGCGAAGTTTAGCCGGGAGTCATCACCCCTGGCGAGAATCGGCTGCGAGATCACAAAGAGCGCGGCCACCCGGTGGATAACCTTCACGAAGAGTCCGTCACCCAGCCCCGTGCCGAGATCGAATTCCGATCGACGAGATTCCGTAATGGAACGCGACAGACAGGACGATGAATCTCGCAAGGACGCGGACGTCTCCAAGTGGCAGCCTTCCAGAAAGTTCTCGCCGGTGAAGAATGAGAGAGGTCACCTGCAAAGACAAGGTATATGCAACGTGACACTCTTTTTATTTCCGTTTTTATATAATCGACCACTTGCGCAGGATACATATGCTTAGTGACAAACTTTACTTTAGACGAGATAGATCTCAGAGATCGCTCCTTGAGCGTCGCCGACGCTGCCGAGCGAGCGAACAAGCTGAGCCAACGTATGCGAGATCTGTACGATTTCAAGACGGAGAACGAGTGGCCGAAAAGAGCGGGATCGGCGGGATCCTGTCAACGGGACAACTCCTGGATCAGCAGTAGCGAGGAGGAGAAACCTAATTATCCTCCGGTTCGCAGGAACAGTCAGGATCTGGAATTCAACGACAGAATTCAGTCGGCATATAAAGTATGATCAGTATCGATATTCGTTATTTATTTTTATTATTGTGTTAATTATAAGATTATTATTGGTATTAAACTATGAAAGGTCGGGGGTAATTTCTCTTCCCTTACGTTTTCTCAGTCAAAGGCTCAGCGCGAAGAGGACGGACGAAGACCGAAGCGCAGCACTCACGACGAGGACGAGAAGGACGAGCGTCTTCGGAGATTCAACGACAAGCTGCGATACAGCGAGGACCTCGGCAGGGAGCCGCGGATTTGGCCGCGCGAGCGGCGCACCTATTCGGACGACTACGACGAGAAGGCGCGACGGGAGAGACAATATCGTCTGTCGTCGTTTCGGCCGCCGGAACCGTTGACGGTGAAGAAAGAACGGCCGGAACCGCTGGCGATCAAGAGACTGGTGGACAAGGAGAACAAGCGGAATTCGGACGCGAGCGCGAGGTCGCGCGGAAGTTCCGGCGTCAGTTACGTCGAGGTGGACTTTGTGAAGAGGGAACAGCGCACCAGCGACGCCAGCTACGCGAGCGTGAGCCTCGCCAAGAGGGGCAGCGTCGAGTGCAAGGGCACTCAGAAGATTCTCGAGGTACCGCCCAGGAGAGCGTTCAGCCAGAGCGACGAGCGTCCGGCCACCCCGATACCGCCGATCGAGTTCAACGACGAGCGATACGTTCCCAAGAAACTACCCTCGGCTTCCCCGAAGAGGGACAGCACCAGGTACAAGGTGTACCTGACGTAGGGAACGTCTGCGAAGGCAGGCGTTTCGCGAAACGAATGCCGCTTTCGCAGAGCTTTAGATTAGCGTGGACCAAATCGCGGGGAAAAAGTGGAAGTACAAATTCAATATTTATATTATATGTAAGTGTGAAAAATAATTAGTACGAAGAGAAAGAGAGAGAGAGAGAGAGAGAGAGAGAGAGAAAACCGTGATTTTAATAATTTATAGATGTCAAAAGATATACACACACGTTTGTCACGAAATTCGTTGTGCAGCGATTCGTTGTGCTCGATGTCGATTTTGTGTTGGACACGTTTTTGTCGAGAAAAGGTAAGACGATTGAATTTTGAATATAAACATTTTAAACGAAGAACATATGAATATGGAATTGTTGTCTATAACTGTTAAACGTTCAAGTGTTTGATCGTTCAAGTGTTTGATGTGTTCATCGTCAAGTAATATAAAATTGATACGAAAAAAAAAAAAAAAAAAAAAAATATACTCTGTTGTACTGATAACAGACCGGACGCAGAAGTCTCTAATACACAATGAAATATTATTTGTAACGGGTTTGCAACAATAAACTGGAAGTTTCGTATTCGTGTTTTTCATGTCACTGTTTTAAAAAAGCGTAACTGCGATACAAGTAATACTGTACGAACGATGTAAAATGTGAAATGCATAATAAAATATTCTTTGAGGAATCGTGCGTCGTTCTTGTAAGTATATTATTTCGAGTTTTCACTTTGAGATATATTAATAAATATATATTCCATTATATCACACACACATAAACATGATATCTTCTTCTAACGTATGATCGAAACATTTGAGGAATCACATCATACTGTCTAGAATTTTTAATAGTGTAAAAACATCAGACAATATTTCCAGAAGATCTCGAAGAAGATGAAATTAAAAAAAAAAGTGTTTGTGTAACAAGATGGAATGTTTATTAAAAATTAGAACAAAGTAGTATAGTTGAGAGACGATTTACGCTATACACTACGAGAGCAAGATACATGTACAACATTTACAGCAAATTGAGACATAATACGTCGGAATTAAATTACATGATTAAAATTAAAACTTAACTCATCGAGAAATTATTTAATTTTTGTACGCGCTGTGCCAATTATGTGTCAACTACAGCATGAACGAAAAATATTTTTACGCGCGCGTCGTTAAAACGAACTAAACCGATGGATCAATAGTTTTTTTTTATTTGCACAAATCGCCGCGAAATCCCGAGTCTTTTAGGAAAGTGACTTTGACCCTTTTTCTGACCGGCACACTATGTGCAGGTGGTGGCGGGGCTCTACACTCCCTCGAAACCTGTTCCTCTTCTTCCCGCTCGATTTTGAATCTCTTCTGAGCGCAGCTTGATCCGTTTGACCCTATGCCGTTCGCGATCGGCGTGTTGCTCGTTAAGGACGACGAGGATCCGTTGGATACCATGTTGGTGTTCGCGGGAACTTGCGGCGATTTCGGAAAACTCGAAGATCGCCCCGTTGAGGAAGAACGTACAAGATTCCCGTTGCTGCTGCTATAATAATTATAATAATTTAATTGATTATTACTGCTTTAAGGTAATAGTTTTTAATAAAATCTAAAAACATTATTTACATAATTCTACAAGTTTGCTATTTTAAAAATTAAATATCGCTTATGTTTCTCTCATTTTTTTTTGCTAATTACAGTTTTTTACTAATTCTATTGTTCGTAGAAACAAACAGTAGATGACCTTACCTGTGAAAGTTGCTTTGAGTAACGACTATGGAAGGTGTGGCGCAGCGTTTTCCACCGGAGATTGCGGCACCGAGTCCGACCGGCGCGATCATCAGTAAATTATTGTTGCCTTTGTCACACGCCGCGTGCGAGTTGTGTCTGTGCGCGGGATAATTAACGCGAAAGACATGAGAATTTTCGGCGACGCTCTGCTTTTCCTGTTTCAAAAAGGTAATAGCTGGTTTCGTTTGGTACGTAACTGCGTTTTGATTGTTCAAATGCGATTCGCACTTGATGCGCACGTCGTGTTGCTGCATCCCGTTACGATCCTGATCCTTTTGCCATTCCAGAACCTTGCTCAACAAACTTATGTACCTGCGAAGTTTAAATCTCAGCGTGTCTTCAATTTTGCATTCTCTTATTTATTAATTTTACGAGAAGTTTCTCAGATTCCGTTGTTTTTACATTAAAAAAAAACGTCACCTTATCGCCATTCTTAGTATCTCGTTCTTCGACAATTTCTTGTCCGGCGGATGCGTCGGAACTAATTTACGAAGCTCCGCAAAAGCGCCGCTGACGTTCTGCTGCCTCCACCGTTCGCGACTGTTGGTGAACAATTTTCTCACCCCCAAGTTCCCTACACGGGGCGTAGGCGAGCCCAAGTGACCACTGCCAGACGAAATGCCATCTAGCTAGAGAGATTATCGTAAATTTTATTTTGATATATTGAACCACTAATTTTGCGAACAATTTACACTCAAGGTAATTATCGATCATCTATCGGTTCATTCATCGAAAAATTCGGACATTCCGTAAATCCGCTTTATTTAATAATAAAAAGGAGAAAATCTAGACAGTCCAGTTTCACTCACGGAACTGGAACGATCTCGTCGTCTTTTGCTTTGATCCTCGTCCTCGTCTGTGTCGTGGGAATAAAATTCGTCGGAAAGCGTCGCTTCTTCCTCGGTGTCTCTCGACGTTCCGGGTGAGTCGCCGGCTTCTTCCGGCAGCTCACCTTCCCCGGACAGTAAAGATCCCGCCGGGGAACCATTTTCCGCATCTGCAGCTCCCACGCCGCAGCCACTGTACGTTAACATCGGCTGCAATAATTGACAAATACGAACGCACTGAATTTAAAATATGCAAAACTCCTGTGCTGTCGTGAATTACTCGTCTCATCGTTGATGTTTAGTCTGGGGATGTTTTAAAAGACAGAAACCTGATTGAAATTTTATAACGCTTTAACGTTTCGAAAATATCGCTTTGTGAGCACCGTAAATTATTTATTGCCGCAGACTTGAAAAAAAAAAAAAACGCGACTAAGTATCGTTGAGAGAGTCAAACCTAATAACAAAACGCAACTAACACGAAACAAGCCAATTATACTCGAGATCTTGTTGACGATCTCGAGTATAATTAGCCTACAAAGAGCTAACAGGAAGTTGATATACTGAGCGTTTCTCTCCTCATCTGTCCGTGACATTCAGATATGAGACTATTCGGTTTTATCTTCGTGTCGACATTAGTCATGCGTGCGCTCGTTGTCGCTTCGCGCATAATCAGTTTTACTTTAAACGAAAAATGAAAGACGTTTCCGCTTAGCTTGTATTTGCGTGTATTTTCTCTCGACAATTTTGCGCATAAACACTTTCCAATTTATTCGATGTTGTGTGAAACGTTGATTCCTTCGATGCAATTTTCTGTTGATTGTGTCTACGCAAATGAATCGCGCGAGTGTTAGCAATCATCAAGGAACATCTGTGCAACATCGATGAGACGACAAGATTCACACGTATCTCTTTTTTAAACAACTTTATATAAATTAAAAAATTATTTTTTCTTTCGCAAAACATAGAACTGTTCGAACGGAAATGTCACATTATTTTTACACGCAAAAATTCACAACCGAAGCACTTAAACCGGGGAAGCACTTGCAAAGGATTGAGAAAACAATTTTAATTTTAACACACACTGAAAAGCGATCAAAAAACTCACCATGTCGCGCTCAAAGGAATGCCAATAATATCGCGAGATTAAAGAACAGATCAGCAGTGACCTCGAGAGAGAGAGAGAGAGATCTAATTTACATCGCGAGTATGATAGAGAGTAACACCGACGTTCAAAGAGCGACCGATTTGACTAACACTGGATTCGAGGTGACCCCCGGGTAAATGAATTTCACGAAGGCGGGGCGCAGGCTTATGGGTGGAGCTCGTATCAGGTCCGTCCCATCCGCGCTCCATCCAGCATCCCTGTATCGACGCCACACTTCGCGAGTATTCATCATCTGGCGTATTCAGCGAAAAAAGAGAGAGAAAATCGCGAGACATCGTAATACATACACACAGTTTTTTAATGCGGAGATCTTCGATCCTGATACTCGATAGAGTTTGCAAAGAAAGTTTTTCATCTATTTTCACTGAAGTAATTTGTGCGACACAATATTTAGTAATTGAATAAAAACAACACATTGATGAGTAAAAACAATTTTAAGATATATTTTATGACATAACAGTAGCAGTTTTTATAATAAAGTTACATTTGTTGTATAAACTGAGAGAGAAAATTGAAGTATAATCGACAAGAGAATCGAAGTGCTAAGAAGTGCCAAATGTGTAAAATTTATCTCACATTTAAATTATCGGCGAGTTTTTTTTTTTACCTGCGATAAATTATAAATGGTGACACAAAAAAGGCACCTACTATGAGACACGCGTTGACCATCGAGGGTAGCGCACGTGACTTTTATGAGTCTTTTACTCCAAGATTAAAGTGTCGATATGTTTGAAAAAACCTGCCTAAAAAAAGTTTAGGGATTTTAAATAATACTTATATATCTGAAAATGTTCAGCATCAATATATTTATAAATTACATACAAGAAAAACACAAATGTCTGTTTGTATTGCGCATTAAAATTCTTATGATGAATCTTTCGTGGCGAATTGAACATATTTCATCGTGTAATATCTATCGACATGCGTTAATTAATGTTTATAAACAAAACAAATCGGTTTCTACGTCCTTTTGTTTTTCATATTTATCTACAATTGAAAAAACTCTATGTCTTTTCCCTATTTATGAGAAACAATACACTACGCAATTAAATAATATGTCAGTGAAATTTTGTCGTTTATCTTATCGCGTCCTATCGGACAAAGAACAACCGAAACCTTCTATTGAACTAATCTTTGAATAGATTAATCTTAATCTTGAAAAAGCAACGATAAATCTAGAAAAAGCGATAAGCAAATTAGTTTTCAGTGAAAATAATAACACACACAGAATATTAAAAAGATTTAAATATGCCAGTCAACTGGAAAGACTCAGATAAAATCCTCGCATACTGCTACCCAAAACCAAACCAAGTCCCACGCAGATTGGCTCGTAATGGCGCTCGAATGAGCATCAAACTTGATACGATCGCCTAATCTCGTTTCCGACGATGACACCTCGACGCATTCTGCTGGAAAATCTGCAGCACCCTCCCGAGGTGTCATAATAAAAACAACCCGTAGCTGGTGGCCACTTGACGACGGGGGGTAGTCATTCTCTCACCCTTAATGTATACTAAGCAGGGCTCTCATTTTTTTATGCTCCTCGAATTGCGGGGATCCGCCTAATCGAAAGTTGATTGTTTGGGAAAAGTTCTCGCGATCGCGTCCCGTTCAGTTTTGCGTAGAAAATTTTCAACAATATAATAATGCAATTTTTATTGTTTATTTTTTTAAAGATCAAAATTTTTTATTGTAAAAAATATAAGCAATAACTTTAATAATGTTTTTTTAATAATTTTCCAACTTTTGTTTGTGTTGTTACACATACACAAATGAATAAATAATGTAACACACATTGTTAGTAAAAAAAATGTTCAATGTACAATGTAGATATAAAAAATAATTTTCTCTAACAAAAGATTATTTTTTCATGGACGAGAAAATTTTTGAAAAATAGGCAGTCCCGCCATAGTGAATTCCCATTACGGGAATCGATAAAAAAGAACCCCTTGGTTGTGCCGCACATAGAATTTAATAGGGGATATTTTGTAGCGGTTTCCCACAGGCCGGCGACTCGCGGCCCAATTTGCGCGTGCCAATGAATAAGAATAAGGTATTAATAAAAATAAATCGCCACTGCCGCACGCGAGATGGACTTATTACGTGATTGTTATCAGAACGTTGGGTCTTTGGGTCTTCGTCGGTTTTCAGATAAAAATCCGGAGAATCGACGATTAAGATCGACGATTTATTCGGAAGATTTGTATCAAATATAACGCGACAGGCGAGGCGGAAAAAAAATACTGTCGACGAAGATTAATTACGAAGACGGTGTAGCGTAACTGTTAATTAAGCATCGGGGTAATCCTTTCCACTTTACGGCATCTTAAAAATTAATCTTTCGTCGATTTGTCCGTTTAATCCCCGAGATTAATACCTCACGCCCGTTGCCAGAGCCTCCAACAACTTGACCCTGCGATTCTACGACCGTGAGGAAGAGGAGGAGAGCGGTGACTGTCGCTTGAGAGGGCTCGAGGGCGGAGCGTCCCTTATCAGCAGCGAACACTCGCGCAGCCTCCGTCTCCTCCGTTTCAGTAGCGCGTTTCTGCCGGAGATCTCACCAGCACTTTCACTTGTACACGAGTGTCACCTTTAGATAGCTATCTCGGAATATTGTTTCCTTGTTGCGTCGACTATACATCAAGTGGTTTAGACTTGCGTCATTGGGTCGTAAGACGCTATTCGTCATTTTTCAAAACGATAATAGAAGTTTATAAAATTAGTGTCAGAAGGCAACTGAATCTAATTTAAGTTCTGAGAATTTTAAATAAATTTCTTTGTTTTTAAAAAACGTTACACAACACGAAAGGGATTTTCGTGTAACTCCGGTTCGACAGAATGTGACAATCGATCTTCGAAAAAAAAGAAACGGAATAAAAATCGCATCCTGAATGGGTTAAACTAAGTGTTCTCTATCGGGCACGCGTGAGGGGTGTCTTGCCGGGGTGTGTCGATGAGGGAGAGAGGCGTGTCGCCGGTTTTGCGCAGCGTCCCATGAACGTCAATGCGCTCGTCCCTGACGCGACGGCATCCCCTTTGGGGATGCTGGGGTGTTACGAGAGAGAACGCGAAGGGTGAAATCAATTTTCGTTATCGCCGTCAACCAGCCGCCGCTCCGCGCTAATCCCATTATTAGTGTTTGTTTTCCACGTGTGTGACACTCGACATATCGAACACCTCGAAATTGCGCGCATACGTATCTGGTAGGCATTTAAAATGAAACTCGTCGTGACGTCACGTCTGTGTTCAACCAGGGATCGATGAAATTGAAATTACTTTGGCGTGTGAATCGCTTTATTTCTCAGTTATTGCACACAATTCAACAAATCAAATTGTATCGTTCAACATTGCGCGCGTTAACAAAATATTAATCAATTCTTAATTAATTGTATCGTTCATTAGCCTTAACGATTATTCTTCAGGAATTGTGTCGGAAAACGATCATATCTCACTCAAAATACATATCTTACGTACAAGTGCGCGCGTCAACTGCTTTATAGTCTTATAACGAATCTCACACAGAAAATAATTCTAGAGTATTTACAACAGCCATGTAGCGAGGAATATAATCTCGACGCCAGTCTTATATCAGATCAGAATAGATCTAGCAGAGGTACGATTTTTCTTCAAGACATTTTTCTTATTAAAAATCTAGAGCGCTCTATCGTTCGCTTATCACGTCGATATCGTCGACCTGTACACGTTCGCTTGATAATATATTTACAGGGTACAATTAAATTACGTTACGTAATATACAGAAACATCGAAAGTTAGCGTTTTCTCGGTCGACTCGGCCAATAATTTCGGAGATTTCAGCAAGTGAAATGTTACCACACCGCGAAAGTTTGTACCAGCGGATTGTTGATAAACGAGATACTAAGTTAATCGAATCGGCACACACGGAAATACTGTCGATCTTACTGTAGGACCAACGCGATCTGTCATCAATTGAAAGCGAAGCAGAGAATCAACACAGGTACCATAATGACGCATATTACGTAAATCGCCGTTCTTGGCTCGCATGTGGACATCACGATGTACTCCTCGTTCCATTGCGAATCGTTGCCGCTCACCGGCAGCTCGAGTATCGTCTTCTCGTTGCTGAAGATACTAAACGGCAACGAGCACTCCTTCGTGCTGTTCTTGCACGTGTGCACGGGATTCGAGATGTCGTAGACGGTCTTCAGAAGATCGAACTTCACTCTCACGTAATTCGGCTGGATCTCGTTCTCCGAATTGAACACGAAGAAGTAATATCCGTTCAAGGGTACTCTGCGTACAGAGTGACAAAAAAGATTTAATAGGGAATTACAAACGTATTAATTATATTAATTAGAAACAATTGATTGTGTCGACTACCTGTACGTAACAGTATTGGCGAAGGAAGCCGCGAAATGATCGTTTTCGTGTTTCGGCGTGCAATGACGATGCGGCGTCAGTGGCAGGTTCAGGATGAGACCTTTGCACTCGAGCAGCCGTTCTTCGGAACTGCTGAACGAGCTCCAGAATTCGGAATTGCTTCTATCGTTGAGAGACGTTTCGTTCACGGTGCCTCTGTCTTCCGCAATACCGTCTGGATGTAACATACCCTGACGAATGTGTAAGAAATCGCAAGTTTATAATTTACACGTTATCTTTTTCACGTGTTTCGTCGGTTAAATACTTCAATGTAATTTTCTATCTCTCAACGACTCTATATCTTTCAAATTGTTTACAAATCTGTTCCTCAGACTATCTATAGTTAGAATCTCCAGATAACAATTGAAGAAGATATTTTTCGTTGTCTGTAGATGATTGCTTGAGAGAGTCGCGTCATTACTAATTGTAAGATGTTCTCATTCTTTGATAAAAGAAATCAAACACGCGACGAAAAGATCCGGACATATCCGGATTCGAACAGCGGCCGATTACTCTTTAATTGTGCGAGTATAAACGCAATCTAGGGCATTATACATGTTTTCACTCGATAAAGTTGCATGGCAAACAGAACTCCGTTATCATTTTAATGAAGGACAATGCGTTATCAATAATTGAGATAATGTCGTTTGCGCGTGCCGAGGTGATAATCACGCGTATTGTTTTCAAAGAACAACTGCGGTTCTTCGACAAAACTTTGAAATTCATTGAACTCGCGATAAGTTTTTAACAATATAATTGTGAAATAACTACCTCTTCCACAATCGCCGCATCGGCGTCTTCATCGTCTTCCGTCAGTTCTCGATGAAGCGGCGACGACAGCACGAGATCACGTCTTCTTCTCCGTTTATCTCGTTCCGATAATGTCTTATCGTTCATCGTTTCGTTCACCAATCGTTTCAACGCGACACCTTCGGCTTCGTTGATCGCGTCAATCTCGTCCATTAATTTGCGCAACATTTGCTTACCGCGACCGCCCAGGGAATTGATCTTCCGCAGAACATCTTGAAACACTTCTGCGGAATTTGCTTGATCGGCTTTTGGCTCCTCTTGTTCCTTCGCAACTTCCGGCTGCGTGCTGGTCTCTATTCGCACGTCGGATGTCGCGTTACGTTCTTCTTCATTGTGTTGTTTCACCTCGGGAGAAGATGCTTTTTCAATAGATATGTTCGGAGTTGCCAGCGTGGATCTGAAAAAAAAAAACAAACAAATCTGAATTGTAAGAAAATCGAGATGATACGAGAAAAGAGAACAGCAATTAAAAATAAATAAAGTTTTAAAATTAACAAAGAGAAAAACAGGTTTTATTTTTTTTTTCTAAATATATTAGCTATGTTGCTTTTAAGAAAAAAAATATAACGTACGTTATATTATGCTTCGATATTTCTTTGTTGTCAAATTTGCCTGTTGGCTCTTCATAAAGTAGATTTTTCAGACTATCGACGTAATTTGTGACAGGCGGTTTGTCGATATTGACGGCGTCTCTGAAAACGGCTTCGTAATGATGATGAGGATTTTCTTTTTGCTTCTTTTTCGTGTCCTGAGTCTTGACGAAGAGTTGAGTGAGTATCTTCCGCATCGTCTGAGGATCTAGCTCGTTACTGTTCGAATGATGTCCGGACAATTGCTCCGACGTGTTTTGACGAAAGGCGTTGCCTTCGTGATGAAAATGTACATTCTGACCCGCCCGTTTCATCTTTTCGGGCACATTGCTGGTACGTTCTGCCTGCGAACAATTGAAAGAAAAAATTGCACTTTTCTTATCAACTAGAAAAAAAAAACATTTAAAAACGAGAACACATACTTCCGTTCTCTTATCGAGAAGACCTTTCTCTTTGGCGACTTCAAGAAGCTCTTCGAGTTCCTCGCTACTGTCGTCTCCGATGAAGGCGCATTCGTGCAGATTCTTGTGTCCACGAATTATCGTCAAAGAAGCACCTGGCCACCTTCAAATAATAAACTAATGAACTCGAGTCGGAAAAAATTTCAAGGTTGATTCGAACTCGGAAACTCGCAGCCTCTGAACTAAGGCCGCGTCGGTCGAGCGATCGGCGTTATTTTTTTAATTTGCAAAAATTGAGAAAATAATTCTAAAATCTTTTCTGCCATCATGAGATCGGCGAGCCCTCATTTTTATCATTCTACCTTACACAAGTTGAAACAGTGACGCTGCTACCACGTAAAAGGTAAAATCCCCAATATTCCTTCATGTCGTCCTCCATGATCAGGTGTCTCGTCATCGATATGGGCTTCGCTTCCTTCTCGACCGCGGGCTCGTTGCTCATCAGATACGCATTGAACGTGGTGTTAACTCTGATTATCTGACTCTGCGAACGATGTGATTCGTTAAACTAATATTTAACAAACAATACACGCGGAAAGATCATAGAGAAAAATCGTCAGGATTGAGATGTTACAACAGTCAAAAAACAAATATCTCACTTGGCACCAAATGGTGGACACTCTGGCATCGATTAATCTCTGATCCGATACCGCCAAAGGGTACAATTGGTCCGAGTACACGCGGTATCGCAGGTAAAGCGGTCCAGCTACAAGCATGGCCGGCAGAAACATCCCCAGCAAACATAATCGCAGCAATCTCAGAGGTATCTTGTAATTCGACTTTCGAGGCCGCCAGTCTCGCGGGCGAATGCCGTCCTCTGTATAAAAATTGTCGGATATAAAAAAAAATATATTCATAATCTATAAGAAGAAAAGAAAAGAAAAACTAATTTTCTATTTTTCTGTATATTTTCTGTCACAATTAGACACATAAACATATTTTCTTCTTAAAAAACAATTTGTGCGTGTGCGCACTCAATTGTAAAAATAAGACTATTGTTGTCACTATTGTTATTATAACATTTTATTGCTATCATTATTATAACATTATTATAACATTTTGTATTACTTATAACATTTCTTACATTACAAAACAAGTTTTTTTGTGATCGATCGAGATTAATCGGAAATAGATATCTAATAAAACTATACTGATTTCTTCGATACGAAAACGCAGCATGCATCGCAAAAAATAGAAAGACACAGTTCTTTATCACTCATTATCTCCAACAACAAGCTGAGATACGCCTTTGCTTTCGCATGTGTATACACACACACGCAGAAAACAGCGGAAAGTTCCTTCAGAATCTCTCAGAAATTTCAATATAATCCAACGTCGAAATCGCGAGCTTAGCGTTTTACGAGTTCTCTCTTGCATCGTATTGACAAACGCAAATGATCGAATTTAAAGAAAATCTTATCGCACGTGTCATGTAATAACCGTATGTAATCTTGCGATTGATAAACATATTAACGTTTGTGTCGAAGCAAACTCATGAATTCTGCGTCTCGAAAACAAGCGGCAATAAAATTTACGAGGTCGTAAAATTAAATTCAACTATAAATAAAGTATTTCCGAAAATTTTTCTCTTATCGTCGGAAATAAAATGAGACAATCTTCGAGCAAAAAAAATTGGCTGTTCAAAATATATTGGCGCTGCATCGTGTGTAAAATTACGCGAGCAATGTTTATCACTTTTCGCGATAATTCGATAAATCGTCAAAAAAACATGAGAATTTTTTCTCTGCGACGAACTTTATTCAGAAGGAAACACGTGCAAGAGCGGAGACAAAACGCAGATTACGCATATAGCGGCTTCGCGAGAATCTGGCGCGATATTCGCGAATTCGTGGAACACGCGAATATCGCGCCAGATTCTCGCTTGTGACATCAAGCTCGCCAATCGATAGGTCGTCGGTCTCACCTTTGTCTCAAGACGTTGATTAACGTAAGTTTTCGCTGAATGACGTTTTCAACAGACAGCTCTCTTATCAACGGTGACAAGAACCTCTCTTTTTTCTTTGTGAGCGACGTAGAATAAAAAAATCATTTATATGCGAGACGTTAGAAAGCACAGTGTAAAAATCAGAGAAAACGTTAATTCGTATCGTATCTTATCAAGAAATATGACATATGACAGTTCATCGAGGTCGGTTAATTAAGTTCATTGCTCTGACTTCGTTAAGACGCACGCAACTCGTCTTCGCACACTTCGCACATATTGACCCATCGAAAATACGTGTCATTTTTCTCGATAATACGCAGCAATTTTTATCAAAAATCAAAATTTATTTTGCCGATAAATAATCTAACGCGTATTAAAACGCAACTGTTGAAATTTTCTTTAATTACAAAGATAAGCAGTCTGCTCTTCCGCTTTCTCAGCGTTTTATCTCAAAAAAAAAAACAAAAAAAAAAAACGAAGAAGCTACTCGAAGAAATATTTATCGACATGTACATGTACATATTGCGTTGCGCTTTGTTTACGGAAAGAAAAGATTCGCAATATCGCGTAAAAACATATGCATTATTATACGTCCACGCGCGGCTGAAAATCGCAACTCGTGCCAGCCAAGTCGCGAACGTAAAAATAAAACCACTCCGTCTCATTCTCGTGGGAAGACGGCTCGCGTTGTGTCTCGATAGCATTATTACGTGCGATTAAATGAACCACATCAAAGAAGAATGCGATTAGAGAGAGAGTGTGGTCTTTTTGATGACAGCGTCTTCTTTTGTCGCGCCGCGTGACGCGGCTGGCGAACGTTACGATTATATTTGCATTTTTTCTTTTAATTAAAATCAACATTGCTCCAATTACAATTTATCGTAATTGGAGAATTGTTTTTTTCCGTCCGCGCGTTTCACTTTACTTTACTTACGCTGGTTTTTTTTTTTTTTTGTTTTTTTAACACTAAAACTTACTGATTAAACGTAAAAAGAAACGCGCGCGTTTGCAATTTCCTTCAGAGAAAGGAAAGTGTCATATATTATACGCGTGTGCAACTTTCTGCGCAGGATGCAATGATATTATCTTTGTTCAAAGTGCAATTGAAAAACAAACGATGCAACCGTGTGTTTGCTAATTTCCGATGCTTCTCTATATGCGTCGTAAAATAGACGCATCATCATTCATCGCTAATGATAATAATAATCGGAACGTGTGACAATATTGCGTGAAGCGTAAAAACGAATTCAGATTATTATTTCCTACCAAGTGTATCGAATTTCAAAGGTGTCGTGGACATCCTTCTCGAAGGATCGCGACATAAACACTCTCGCTCAGGATACGGAAAGGAAGTCGCAGCCTTGTTTCTTTTCCAGTCGGATGCACGTAAATGAAAGCTTACAAACTTTTCTAGAAAGTGACAAAAAAATCGGTGCGCGCGCAAACCGATGTATTTCTTCTGCCGATATTGACACTTTACACTATCGATTGTATTACATAATATCACACATCGTAGATATGCGAATCGTAATTTTAATTTTACGCGCGCGCTCGCGATTAACACAGCAAGAAACTTTTGAGAAACTTTATGTTTCTTCAGACTTTAAAATCGACACTTGTGCGTGTGTGTGAATTTCGAAACAATAAACAATTTCTCTGGAAACTTTTGTCTTTTACATTAACGTCAGTTAAACAAAATTATAGATATATCTCGCTCCACACTGAGACACAATGATTTGAATCCCGATGTTAAGTTGAAACGCGCGATGATGCGTATCGGTCGCCGTCAACAGATCGACTGAATCTGCAACGAACGAGCATGCTATACTTTGTATCAACGCCTTATCGCGTTAAATGCGGATTAAAAAAGTCGCGGTCGGCAGCCGCCTACTCACTCAGAACACGCTGTTCTCGCAGAGAACATACGACAACGATGACGCGCACGGTCATCGGCAAGAGAGAGAGCAATGTACCTGCTTTTCAAAATAAATTCTAGGTTCTTAATCATCGGTTTCCGCTTCTCTCTCTCTCTCTCTCTCTCTCTCTCTCTCGCTTCTGCACTCGGTAACCGCGTTATTGGCAATATAAGCGAGTAAGTCGACAATCTCGCCGCGCGTAAGACACAGCACGTGATGATAAGACAGTTGAAGACAAATGCGCTGTGAAATTATTTAATTGCAAATACATAACATATATAGTTTGCACCGAGACAGTAAATTTGCAGACGCATCGATCATCGTGTTTCCAAGAGATTCGCACAAAATACAATCTCTGATACAATGTTTTGTTTTTTATCAAAACAATATATTTTACACATTCTCGCAGAATATTTTTATACAGAGGCTGTTTTATATACAACTCTAATATACGCTCTCTAAACACTTGATCATGCAATTTATAATTATATAATTAATAATCATATCTAATTTATATAATTAATAATCATATCTAATTTTATAATCATATCTATTTATATAATTAATAATCATATCTAATTTTAAATTATATAATTGAATTACAATTATATACAGATCACTTGTGACGAGATGAGTTTTTATTATTCTTATCGTCTTTGGAGTTTTCTCCCCTTCGTCGTTTGTTCAACGGATTTCTAGGGTCGTAAATCTCGAACCAATCGTCATCCTTCGTGCTGGCATCCTTGGCGAGCACCGGTGCCTTCTCCTCGCAATGCAAAGCGTGTGCCATCCAAGAATCGTCGTTCGGATCGTCCTCCTCTTTGTCATTTTCGAACGTTTTCTTCGAGTCGGAATCCGCGCTCTCCTTTATCTGGCTCTTGGCGGTGTGAAGTTTACTTTTAAACTTATTCAACAGATCCATCGTGAAATCCTCGCGTGTTTTGCCTTTTTTAGGCAAGTTTGTATTCTTCGCTTTATACTTTTCCTGAGTCTCTATGAATTCCTTCATCAGTCCGGATTTTTTATTCTCTTCTTTCTCGGCTTGCTGTTTTTTCTCTATCTCCTTCGCTTTCTTTTCGTTCTGCACATTGCGCTTCAGCTCGCGTATCTCTTTTCTAATTTCTTCGCTGTATAAAATATTGTTGTTACGTTATGATTGTGTATTTAATGCGCGTGTGACACGCATAAAAAAATAAATGTTTACATACGCTTTTCTCTTTCGCTCGTCGTCTCGATCTTTTCCCAAGTAATATTCCTCGATCTCACCCTCTTCCTTCACATCAATTTTTACGTCGGCGTTTTCGGTTTTCGGCTTCGAAATTTTTTTAGAATCTTTCAATTTATTTTTAATTCTCTCCTTCATATCTCTATTGTTTTCAATACATGTATGTTAATTTTGTAAAACTACTTTGCATTATATTTATTTATATTTATTGTTCACAAGTAACTTACTCTTTTTCTTTTGCCAGAGCGGCTAACTCTTCCGGAATGCGTGTCTCGTCGTCGTCACTTTCCCAGTCGCTGCTTTGATCTTCCTTTATTTTTTTACTTGGCGGACCAGCAGGCTCGACCGTTTGCGAGCTTAACTTGGGATCAGACAAGCAATCGTGTGCCGATTTGCCTTTGCCGCTATATTGTTTGTTTAATACTGACGACTCCTCCTCATCTTCCTCGGCTTCTTCTCCGAATGACAGTAACTTAAAATTCCTAACATTATATAAATTGATAGATGTACAATATATAAAAATGTAAAATAAACAGTATACAAATTATATAAATAATTTGTCCATTGATCTTACTTTACACCAGTTTTTTTATCCTTTTTGCTCTCCTTATCTTCCTTCTTTTTAGATATTGTTCTTGGGACAATATCTTGGAATGGATTGTTCAAGACTTCTGTTTTCAAAATTTTCTGTGGATACTCGGGTCTCTCATTCTGAAAGTAAACGTATTGCGTATAAATTATCTACTTTTACATACCGATAGAATATACATACAAATGTCAAATATATTTACCTTATCTACAACAGCCTCTTCCAACTTAAGCATATTGTAAATTGTTTCTCCGGTGACTTTGCCGAAGATGGTATGTTTATTTTGTAACTCGGGCGTAGGACCGAGAGTAAAAAAAAATTGCGAACCGTTATCATCCTTGCCGGCATTGGCCATAGCGAGCAAACCTCTCCGACAAAATCGCAATCTTGTGTGAAATTCATCCTATAAATATGTTAAAGACAATCGTTAAATTACAATTGCAGGAAAGCAACAAGTAGAGTTCAAATAATTCGATCAATAATCATACTTTGAAAGGATGACCATATATGCTCTCGCCGCCCTCTCCTGTTCCTGTTGGGTCTCCACCTTGCACTATGAAGCCCTTTACAACTCTGTGAAATATCGTGTTGTTGTAATAGCCTTCCATGCAAAGCTGTATAAAATTCCTGCATGCTTTGGGCGCTTCCTTGGTCCATAACTCTAGATCTATATCGCCTACTGTTGTTTTCATCAACACCTGTTAAGAAAGATGAGAAAAATGAGTTCATTAAGAGAGAAAGAGACTGCGAGTACTGTGATCGTCGGTCTACTCTATAGCTGTTTGTTTGTCCTAATAACTTAAATAAATTATAAAATTTACACATGTAACGCACAAAATTCAACACGTGATGAAGAAAACATGTTACATTCTCTTTGAGTTAGTTTCTCTTTTGTTTTTATCATAAACGTAACTTTACGTGTAAAACAATTCTTGCGTTTTTCCCTGCAGATAAAATAATTATTTACACTTACTTTGCCGGTCGTAGGCGGTTCTTGTATATAAATGTTACTCATGTTTATAACCTCGCTCTCACTTTGAAGCTCACAGAAATGAGAGATAAACACGTCTACGAAGCAAGTAGCGCGCACATGTTATAGTTCTTTGACTTTCCAACAGATGGCTGATCCAGTGCGACCTTGACGACCTTGTAGTCAGCTGTTTTTGACACTTTCTTATGATATTTAAAAACTGACATAAAGAAGATGATAAATGACTATCGGTACAGTATTAACTAGAAAACTTTTACGAATTATAATATACACATATAAAGCAATGTACAAAGGATATAAGTTTAAAAAATGTCATGCAATTAAAATTCCAAGACATATTGTTATATTGATAAAACGAATGGTATCCAAGATACTTGATTCTGTAAGTCTGTTTGTGAGCAGAAGAGATTAATATCTTACAGTTGTGCCTAAAATTTATTTTTAATCGATTATTTAATCTCTCTCTTGTTCAATATTTTTTTATAAAATACATAATATTGTAAAAAAGCGAAATCCAGTAACATTTCTCATAAAAATATATAAACATGGCCTGTGACACTTCGGAATCAACGCTCGTAGTGTCTGAGTGTTCGAGTTTCAATTTTCCGAAACAGATCAAACCGAAAGATTACATAAGAAGCATCAACATTTCCGAATTTTCCGGGGAATGGGAAAGAAACATACTGAACTTGATTCCTTGCAAAGACAGACGCAAACACTCTTCTTTCATAAAATTCGTACTGAACGAAATAAAAAACATGTACATTGAGAACATGAAGGATTTCGTATTGACATCGACGTTGTCCTGCGAAGTGTACAAGAGAGAACCCGTTCTTTGCGAAAAGTGCAACGTTTTGTCCAGCTTGAGGCGAAACGTTATCGAGGACTACGGCGCTATGTACAATCACGCGATATTTTTGAAACGTCGTCGTTCGCTCGCCGCGAGATACTTTCTGTCTTACTCGATAATCAGACACGTCATGAACACGGCAAATCGAATTCTGCCAACGGTGATTTGCGACTTTCGACGTTATCGCGATCTCGGAATGCTGACGTTGCGCGATTTTCGAGAGACGATTTTCAAAGACATGAAGAAAGGCACGGTGGCAATCACCAATCAATTTTACACGGAAACGTACAGAGCCGTGGAAAGGTCGAGAGCGCTGAAAATTATTTCGAGAAAGCGGCTACCGCAACTCATGAAGTGCCTGACGAACGTGTTCGTTCAGCAGATCCTGAGCGTGATGATGAGATCGATCGATCACGTGATACACGTGATGAGAGACGGGCGTTACTGTCCTCAGATCGAATTCCAATTGACGTGCGAAGACGATCGGCTGACGACCGAGCCGGACGTGGAAGAGGTGTTCTCGACGTATCACGACATCATCAGAAACATCGGAGGGATCGCGCAGGATCTGGTGCCTCTGGAGGAGTGGTTGGACTTTAGAGTGAAAGAAAGATACATAAAGATTTCGCTTCCCGAGTGGTTCGTGAAAAATTCTCACCGCAGCTTGCAGGAGATACTCGACGTTCTGTTTCAGCCGGTGAACGAGCACGTGGAGTCCGTCTCCGCGGAGTTTAGCAGCGTGTACACATCGAGCGCTCGGAAGAGAATATCGCCCTTAATTTCCAAACAGCCGGACTTTGACGCGTACCTCGCGCACATACACAGATACAACGAGTACATGGGGAAAGCGAACCGCATGCTTTCCAATCTATATTACAAAGTCGGCAAGTTGCAGCAGAACAACGCCAAAGAGTCTCTGAAGCAGATCTGCCGCGACGTCGTTAGCGTTCTCACGACGAAGCTCGTGAACTATCATCAGGAATTCAATCGTTCGATCTGCTCGGAGTTTGAGGATCTGAAATCCACCGCGCTGGACGTGCGGAAGGACGCGGAATCCCTGATACAATTGGCGGAGTATATGTCGCGAGCTTCGAAGGTGCTGATGAAGGAGCTCGAGCAGAAGATACAACGCTCGATCTACATGCTGAGCAAGTTGATGGACATCACGATACTGACCGACGAGCACGTGAATTTAAACAGGACGACTATCAACTGGCTGCACGACATTCAACCCGTGTTCTCGCAGAACAATACTCTGTGCGAGGCGATGAAGAGCGAACTGGAGGAGGATCTTCAGCGTAGAATAAATACACTGAACTCGGAGGTGGACGCGACGTTCCCGCAGCTCGTCATACTGGACGACATGGACGACATAAACAGGGTCGGGGAATACGCGGAGTATTACAAGAGCCTGATGAAGAAGTACAAGCGGCTGGACGACGAGATGGTGGTCATTAACTCGGAGGAGATGCTCTTCAAGTTTCCCGAGACGGAGTTTCCGAAGATAATCGAACTGAAGGAGACGATCGTGCCGTTTTACACGCTCATACGCGTCATTTGCCAGTGGAAGAGGGACCACTCGGTGTGGCTGAACGGTCCGTTCGAGTGCTTGAACGCTTCCGTGATCGAGAGGAAAATCGCTTACTACCACGACGAGATCACGGAAATGAGCAAGAGCATGAAGGCGAGGATCAAGATGGACGCGACCTCGAACAAAGCCTACAAGTTCTCCGGCATCGCCGACGATCCCGATCCGATGCAGCAACCAGCGCCTTTGAGACTGTGCTGGCAAGCGCTGAACAACGTCAACGAGTTCAAGGTTTATCTGCCGCTCGCGGTCTGCATGTGCAATTCGGCTCTGAACGCGCGCCACTGGAACGAGATGTCCGCGATATGCAACTTCGATCTCACGCCGAATGCCGGAACAACTCTGAGAAAGATGATCGATATGAATCTGATGGACAATATCGACAAGTACAAAGCTATAAGCCTGGGCGCCACCAAAGAGCTTCGGCTTCAGCGAGAACTCGCGGAGATGACGAAGGAGTGGGAGCCGATCTCGTTTGAGATGTCGAGGGACGAGGAATCCGGAATGATGGTTTTCAAACACGTGGACGACATCGAGGCACTCCTGCGGGAGCATCTCATCAGAATCGAGGAGATGAGAGCGTCGCACTTCGTGAGGCCGATACTGGAAAGCGTTGTCGATTTTTTCGACGTGCTCTCGACGATCCAGGAAATCTTCGATCGATGGACGCGCGTTCAGTTTCGCAAATTCCGCTTGGAGTCGATATTTTCTTACCAGCGAATAGAAACCCGTCTGAATCGAGAGACATCGTTGTACTTGGAAGCGACGAAAATCTTGTCGGAGATCAGCAACGGATTCGCGGACAATCCGACTTTCGAGAGAATCAATAAATCGCCGGATTTGTTGGGAATTCTAAACGAGGCTAGCGAAAAGTTGGAAAGAGCGGCCAGAGGTGTGAAGAATTACTTGGACGTTAAAAAGTTGTCTTTCTCGAGATTCTTCTTCCTCGAAGATTCGGAGATTCAACAGATATTGTTCGAATCGACTGACGTGGCGAAACAACACGCGCTCGTGAAGAAATGCTTCGCCGGCGTGGAACGATTGAAGTTCGACAAATCCAATCGCTTGCGGGACGTCGTTGGGTCTTACGGAGAAATCTTACATATAAACGGTAATATTTTTATATCCACTGACAACGAGCGTGAGGAGCAATGGCTGATTCAGCTCGAGGGAGAACTGCGAGACGCGGTTCGTCGAAATATTTTGCAATATCATCTTTTAATTAACGAAAATCTGACGTTCGACGAATCAATTGACAATTTTCCGAGCATGGCGATAGTTTGCGGTCTGCAGCTTTATTGGACCTCGTCCGTGGAAAAATGTTTTACCACGCGGAGCGCGTTAGATTCTCTGAGCATAACGTACGCCAATCAGATAAATTCAACAGTGAGAGAACTGAAGGGCAAATTAACGCGGAGACGCAGGAACTTGTTGACGTCGCTAATCGTCATCTCGTCGACTCACAGAGAGATCGTGAAGCTGCTGCTGGACAAAGGCGCCGCCGAACGAACGGACTTCGATTGGATCGCGCAATTGCGATATTATCGCAACGACGAGAACGTCGAGGTGTCAACGTTCGACGCGACGATCGAATACGGTTACGAGTACAATTATTATCGTCAGAACATCGTCAACACACCCTTGACCGACAGATGCTTTCGCACTGTTCTGCAGGCTTATCGATATCACTTGTACGGCGCTATTGTAGGTCCGACGAGCACCGGCAAGACGGAGACGATCAAAAGCCTGACGGCCGCGCTTGCGAAGCTGTTTCGCGTCGTCAGCTGCGGCAACGGCATTTCTCACAACCGCACGATGCAAATATTCAAAGGTGTGATCTCGTGCGGAGCGTGGATCTGTCTCGAGAACTTGGACGGTCTGAGAGCGGAACTGCTGTCGGCCATCGCTCAGAATCTCGCTCAAATGAGGCAAGCGGTGTCGTCCAAATTGAAGATCGTGAATTTCGAAGGCTGCGATTTGAATCTGAACGCAACCGGAAACATATGCGTCACCGTCGATTCGTCGGAACAATTCGGCCGCGTCGATCTGCCGGACAATTTGAAGGTCTTCTTCCGTACGGTGTCGATGACGGCGCCGGACGTCGACAAGATCTCCGAAGTCGAACTCTTCGCCGGCGGGTTTCTTCGTGCGAAGGATCTGGCGACAACACTGATCGTCAGCTACAAGCTGTTGTCCGATTATCTGGGAAACAATCGCCACTACAATTTCAGCGCGTCGTCGCTGAAGACCGTAGTCGCGACCGCGATCAGTATGAAACAAACGTTTCCGGACGAAGACGAACACAAGCTGATGCTACGCTCGATGATAGACGTCAATATTCCACAACTGCGCAACGTCGACGTGCCCATTTTTCAGAGCATCGTGCGGGATGTTTTTCCCGAGCCCGTCACGCTCCGTTTCGACTGCGCTGACATCTCGAACGCTCTTGAAAACGTGTGCGCGAAGAGATGTTTGACACTCCACTCGACTTTTAAATTGAAAGCTATACAAATCGTCGAGCTGATGTACGTTCGTCGCGGTCTCGTGCTCATCGGCGAGTCTCTGACCGGAAAAACGGAAATTTTGCGCACACTCGCTGAGACGTTGTCGTTTTTGCGCGATAAAAAATCCAAGATTGGCGCTGCGGTAAGACTCGAGACGATCACGCCGGGAGTGATTGACAGCAACGCGCTGTTCGGGCGTTTCTGCGACGAATCTGGCGACTGGAAGGACGGATTTTGCACCTCGATATTCCGTCGCTTTGCGAAAGACACTTCGACGGATCGCAAGTGGCTCGTGTTCGATGGAACTCTGAGCGACACGTGGATAGAAAACTTGTACACGATTCTGGACGAGAACAAGATGCTGTATTTGGCGTCTGGAGAACGGATCCCGGTGAGAGAATCAACATCCGTCGTGTTTGAAACAACCAGCGCGACGGAAATCTCACCCGGCATAATATCTCGCTGCGGAATAATTTATATCGACTCGCTGTCTATCGGCTGGAGACCGTACGCGCTGTCTCACATCACGAAACACAGTATTTACGACGGTCACGAGGAAGTTCTGCGCGCGATGTTCGACTGGGCGATAGAGCCGTGTTTGAATTTTTTGAGAGAAAGCGGCGACGTTCGGACGAGTCAGGAATCGCATCTCGTCACGTCGACTCTAAATTTGTTTGAGATGTTATTGAAAGACGCCAGCGAAGACGCCGCGAAGGATGAGAGAAGGAACAGTCACTTCGTCGTTTGGGCTCAAGCGGCTTTAATTCTGGCTCTCGTCTGGGGATTAGGTGGGAATCTGATTGACGATTCTCAGACTCGATTCAACGATTTCTGCGCGTCGCTGTGGAACGGCACGGACACGACGCATCCGAAACCCGATGCGATTAAACAGTTCGACGTGACGTTGCCCAACGAGGGTTTGATTCAAGACAATTTCTACATCTTTAAGGGCGTTGGAAACTGGAAATACTGGGGCGATCTACTGAAAAACGAAAAGATCCCCGAAGTATGCGATTCCAGCTCGAACATTTACATTCCGAACGTTAGCAGCATGAAATACAATCACGTTTTCTTGAAACACGTTAAGTACCGGAAGCCTTTTCTCTTGTACGGCGACGTAGCCGTCGGAAAGTCATGTCTCGTGCGCGATCTTCTGAACGACAAGTTACCGGAAAACTGTCTCTCCAACTGTTTTAGCTTCGCTTCCATGGTTTCCGTGTGCAGGACGCAGAGATTGTTGTTGTCAAAATTGAATAAAATACGACGCACCGAATACGGACCGGGAAAAAATCATTTCTGCGTGAACTTCGTGGACGACGTGAACACGGGAACCTTACGGAGGCCGGAAACGCAATGCGTGTTCGAGCTGTTGCGCCAACTTCTCAGCTACAATTACTGCTACGACGCGAAAGAACTGAATAAAATATTTATACACGATGTTATGTTCGCCATCGCGATCACAGGAAAGATCGACGGCGACATTCCTCCGAGATTTCTGAGCCGTTTCAACACCTACGCAATTCCCGCTCCTACGCCGGACAATATATTCAGAACGTACTCCAACGTGCTGTTCGCTAACATGAAGAAGAATCTGTTCGCGGCGGATGTCACGGGAAGCGTAACGAGTATGGTGAACGCGACGATTGACGTTTACAATTCCGTAGCGAAGACCTTGCGACCTGTGCCAAGCAAACTGTACTACTACTTCGACATGAGAGATATTTCGAGAGTGATCAGTAGCTGCGGTTTGATTCAGAAAGAATCGGTGGAGACGAAGATAACGTTCATTCGATTGTGGACGCACGAGATCTTACGCGTGTTCGGAGATCGCGTGACGGACGAAAGCGACGATGAGTGGCTCTTCTCAAGAATCCGCGACGCAGTGAAGAGCAATTTCAAGGACTCGTTCGAGGTCGCTTTCGATCATTTGCCTAAATCCGCGAGCAATCAGATTACCAAGGACAGCTTCAACGATCTGATATTCGGAAATTTCATGGACGCAGAGAAAGGCGGCAAATGCAGCAAGCGATACGAAGAGATCGGTTCCGTGGACGCTCTGAGGAACAAGATAATCGCTTATTTGGACGAATACAACGCCAGATCCAAGAGAAAAATGAACATCGTCGTTTGTCGTTACGTGTTGGAATCTCTGATCAAGATCTCCAGGATTCTCAGCATACCGGGCGGAAGCGTGTTGATGATATCTCCCGTAGGTTCCGGCAGGAAGTCCGTTACTGCTCTCGCCGCTTTTATGCAGCAGCAGAGCTTGTTCGAGATCACCACCGAGTCTTACTACGACATAGACGTGTGGAGGGACAATTTGAAGAGAGTTTTACGTGAATGTGGAGCGTTGCGAAGTGACGTTACGTACTTTATGACGGAAAGACAGATGAAAGACGCGTTCCTGAGCGACATAAGTTGTCTGTTGAGCACCGGAGAACTGCCCGATTTGTTTTCTACCAAAGACAGACAGAGTATAATTGAGACGACGCGACTTCACGCACAGGGCGGTGATCGACACGCGGAACTCAGCGCGCGTTCGGTGATGAAGTACTTCGTGGAACAGTGCAGGAACAGATTACATTTCGTTCTCTGCTTCAGTCCTACCAGCGCCGCGTTTAGAACGTATTTGTGTTCGCATCCTAACTTGGCGAAACACTGCGCGGTTAATTTCAATCAGGTTTGGCCCGACGAAGCGTTCCTGGAGATCGCTACGAGGCAGATGAAGAACGTGAATGTGAACGAAGAAGTTAAAATTCACGCGGCGAGAGCATGCGTGCAGTTTCACAACAGCGCGAAAGAAATGAGTTCGAAATATCGTGAAACGTTCGATAGAACGATTCACGTGACATCATCGGCCTTTCTGCACACGCTGAAGCTGTACACGCGGCTGACGTCAAAGAAACAGGAAGAAATTGTCGCGACGCGGAATAGATACTTGGCGGGATTGGAAAAGTTGGAAATGGCGGCTGAACAGGTCGAGCAGATGAAGGCAACGCTCACGAGATTGAAACCCCAATTGGAATTATCCGCTCAGCAGACCGTGATTACCATGAAAGAAGTGGAGAACGAGAATATCACCGTGGAGCGAGCGACGAAAGTCGTGAAAGAAGAGGAGGAAATAGCGAATAAGAAGGCGGAGATCGCGGGCGCCTTGAAGACAGAATGCGAGGCCGATCTTGCTGTCGCCATACCAATTCTGGAGGACGCGGTGATAGCGTTGAACACTCTTAAACCGACCGACATCACGCTGGTGAAGGCGATGAAAAACCCGCCCGACACCATCAAGCTAGTGATGGCGGCCGTTTGCGTAATGCTGGGCGTACCGCCGGATCGCAGTCTCGATCCAGTCACCGGGAAGAAGTTTACGGACTACTGGGGCCCCAGCAAGCGTATTCTAGGCGACATGAACTTCTTGCAAAATCTGAAAGATTACGACAAGGACAACATACCGCCCGCAGTGATGCAGGTCATCAAGAAAACGTACATGACGGACAACAGCTTCATGCCGCACATAGTCGCGAAAGCGTCCAGCGCCGCTGAAGGTCTCTGCAAGTGGGTGCGCGCGATGGTGTCCTACGACGAAGTGGCGAAGGTGGTGGCGCCCAAGAAAAAGAAACTGGCCGCGGCTCAGAGAGAATGCGACGAGGCGGAAGCGTTCTTGAACGAGAAACGACAAACTCTGGCCGCTCTGAACGCGAAGCTGGCCGCGCTCAACGATAGTCTGCGGCAAACGTTACAGAAGAAACTGAATCTAGAGACTGAAGTGGCGACGTGCACCGCCAAGCTGGTCAAGGCCGAAAAGCTGATCGCCAGTCTGGGCGGTGAGAAGAGCCACTGGATGCAGTGCGCTCACAATCTGCAGATGAATTACGACAGTCTGGCGGGTGACATGCTGCTCTCGTGCGGGATCATAGTTTACATGGCGTCTTACAACACTTCGTTTCGCGACGAGATGCTGGCCAGATGGAAAGAGCTCATGGACGCCTCCGAGATACCTTACACCAAGAGTTACGACTTCGTGAGCGTTCTCGGCGTGGAAATCGAGATCAATCATTGGCAGCTGTACGGCCTGTCCGAGAATCGTTTCGCGGTGGAAAACGCCATTATTCTAAACAATTCGTGGCAGTGGTGTCTCTTCATCGATTCGCAGAATCAGATAAATCAGTGGATCAAGAAGATCGAACAAAAGAACGATCTGAAAGTGATCAAACTGACTGATTCAGATTACATTTCAGTTATTACTCGCAACATCGAAGATGGTGTTCCAGTGCTGTTGGAAAACGTCGGAGAGAGACTCGAGATCGCGCTCGAACCGATTCTGTTGAAGAATATTTATCCAGATGAAACATTTTGGTACATCGATGTCGGAACCAAATCCGTCAAGTACTCGCAGAACTTTCGACTTTACATCACCACGAGACTGTCAAATCCAAATTACACAGCTGACGTTTTCAGCAAGCTCACGATCATTGACTTCTCGATGCCGGACGGGACTCTTCGGGACAAGCTTCTGGACATCGTCATTTTGAAGGAGAGACCGGAAATTCAGGAGAAATTCGAAGCACTGCGTATTCAAGACGCCGCCAACAAGAAGGTGCTTCAGCAACAGGAAGACAACATCTTGAGCACTCTCTCGTCGACCACGACGAATATCCTCGAGGACGAAAGCGCGATACAGACCTTGGACTCCTCCAAGACTCTCGCCGTGGACATAATGAGAAGGCAGGAAGAAGCCAGAGCGATGACGCGGAACATCAACAAGTTCAGAGACGCGTATCTCCAGTTTGCCGAACACTGCGCGGGATTGTTTTGCACGTTAAATACCCTGTCCAAATTGAATCACATGTATCGCTTCTCATTTTCATGGTTCATTCAGTTGTACATCACCTCGATCGAGACCTCCAACAGAAGCGTCGTTCTCGAGAAGCGACTGCACTTTCTGAAGTCTTCCTTCACGAGAAATCTTCATTCGAGCGTCTGCAGATCCCTCTTCGAGAAACACAAACTCTTATATTCGTTTCTGCTGTGCGTGAAAATTCTGATAGACACCGGACAGACCACTGAAGAGGAAGTTGAGTACTTCATCTCTCCGGGATCTCTTCGGGATTGCGATACGATTCGCGAATCAGTGCCGGAATGGTTGTCGATGGATAAGTGGACGCAAATTTGCAAGTTGAGCCGAACGTTTTCTCGTTTACACGAACTCGCGGATGATTTTTGTTCTAACGGCGTAGCTTGGAAAAATTATTGCGACGCGGTGCCGTTTCAATGCGATTCGATGCCGAAAAAATGGCGCGACAATTTGACACGGTTTCAGAAGCTGATGCTCGTCAGAATCATAAGGTGCGACAAGATCGTCGTGGAAACGATGCGTTTGATAGAAGACACCATGGAAGACGTGTTCAACACTTACCCGCGTCAGATATTCAAGTCGTACGCGGAGTCAAGCTGCCTCACTCCGATTATATTCATTCTCCCGTGTTACGTCTCGCCTCTGTCGCTCGTTTCCGCGTACGCGAGCGCGCGAGGATACACATCGAAGTTCGTTTCTCTGTCCATGGGAGACGAACAGTCGGACAAAGCCGAAATTCTGGTAGAGCGCGCGCGGAGGGAAGGGGGATGGATATTTCTGCAGAACTGCCACCAGGTCGCTTCGTGGATACCGCGACTCGAGAGGATCTGCGAGAGCCTCAGTCTGTCCAGCACGTCTCTGGATTTCCGGCTGTGGCTGTCCAGCCTCTCCACTCCGGACTTCCCGATCAGCATCTTGCAAAATAGCGTGAAGATCGCGTACGACTATCCGCTTCAACTGAAGCAGAACTTGCTGAAGATGTACCGATCGGATCCCATAAGCAGGAAAGAATTCTTCGAAGGGTGTCCCGGCAAGGACAAGGAGTTCTCCAAACTCCTGTACGGATTTTGCGTCTTTCACGGCATCGTCAGGGAGAGAAGACACTTCGGGCAGCAAGGGTGGAACATCCCGTACGACTTCGATCACACAGATTTCGAGATATCCGTCAATCAGTTGCAGAATCTGATCAACGAAGCCGACGGCGCGTTGCCGTTCGACACGTTGCTCTATCTCGTCGGCGAGTGCAATTACGGCGGAAAGATCGCGGACGATTTCGATCGGAGGTGTCTGCGATGTCTGTTGGATTGCTTTTGCAATGCCGGTGTAATCGCCGACGGCAGAAACTCATTTTCCGATTGCGCGCAACATTCGATACCGCAGAGATGCGAGTATCGCGACGTCGTCATTCACATCAACGACATGCAGCTGGACGCCTCGCCGGAAGCTTTTGCCACCGACGAAAACGCTCTCGTCGCGAAGGACACCGCGATCGCCACAGAATTTTTAAACTCGATATCTCGTCTGGATCAAGACGTTCGATTGTCAAATCACGAACTTATCGCGTCCGATCGCGTACTGCAAGCGATCCGTGAGATCGATAACAAATTGCCCGCGTTGTTTAACATCAACGAGATACTACGGGACGAACATCGTTTAACTTCGCGCGAACCGTTGAACGCGATTCTCCGTCACGAAGCCGAATCGATTAATCGGATCTTGACTGTGATCAAGGATTCATTGAACGATTTGCGATCAGCGTTAAACGGCGAGATCGTTTTGACGGATTCTCTGGAAGATCTGTCAAAGGAAATACGCGATCGCAAGGTTCCGCGCATTTGGAGATTGACCGATGTCGGAATCGCGACCAATTGTTTGACAAATTTCATCGGTCTGCTCTTGACACGTGCGAATTTTGTGGAAACCTGGCGTCGCGAGAACGACGTGCCTCGCGTCATCCATCTCGACGCGATCTCGTGCTGCAGACGATTTTTATGCGCGATCCTACTCGCGTTTTCCCGACGTCACAACGTGCCCGTCAAACGAATCGCATTAGATCTCCGAGTGAGAGAAAATTCCGATCTCAGTGGAACGGAAAACGTCGACGACGCGTATTACATTCACGGTTTGCGTTTGTCCGGAGCTCGATGGGACACGCAGAGGTGTTTGCTGATCGAGAGTTCGACGAATGTGTTCTGGCACGATATGCCACCGATACGTTTGACATTTATCGACGGAACAAATTCTATTGACGACAACGTTTACGAATGCCCCGTGTACACATCGCCGTTACATTACGAAGCGGACGTAGACGCGAGCAGAAACAACAGAAGGAATTATATTGTCAGTGTGTCTTTGGAAACCGACAAGCCGCGCACGTACTGGATAAAACGCGGCACGGCATTGTTCTGTCAAATTGACAATTAATTTACACGTGTGTGTCAGAAGGTAACAATACAAAAATAAATATTTTTGTGTGAATTGTGTGAAAAAAAAAAAAAAATCTAATTTAATATATTCTGTGCGTATTTTATTAAAAACATATTTCATATATAAACAATGCGAAATATATTATAAATGACATATAACAAAAAATATATCATATACGTATAAAGAGAATAGGATCATAAAAAATGAAAAAGAGGATTATTTTACTTGCGTAGTTTTTTAAATCTCTCTACATATATTTACGAAAAATGTATATATTAGGACTCGAATATGTAAAACGTCATGAATAATTTAAATGAATTTATTTTCGCGACACACGTTAATCGAACGCAAAAATATTTTTTTGTACGATGGTTCGAATAGGCCTCCATAACCGTACAACATCCGGTTCGATTGCCGCGCGCATAAAGGACAATGACAGGCAGAGATCGAGAAATTCGAGCATATTCGAGAGGAGCGGTAGTTACTTAGCAGTGCTCTACGATCCGGCTTCGATCTCCCGCGAGGAATTCGATCTCGTCGAGTGAAATTCGGAGGGTTTTTAAATCGGAGTCGCGCTTAGGGTAAAGAGAGAAGCGAAGCGGACGAGTCTCGCGCTCTCGGGCTCTTTAAACGCATCGCAGAGAATGGCGAGTCACGACGAATTGGTCTCGAGCTTCGCGGAGGTAACTGGTGTTGATGCCGAGAGAGCGCTATTTTACCTTGAGTCATCCGCGTGGCAGCTCGAGGTGAGACAGCACATTTGCCAAAACCTTCGAGAAGGCGAGGCCTTTTCGCACCTCGCTCGCAAAATCCGGAGTGTTTTGTCGAAGCAATTTAAGCGCCAGTTTTTTTTTATAACCTATCGCACCCTGTTACCTTCTCTAATGACACTTCGCTTGTCACTTACACGACGCAATTTGTCTCTCACGTTTTTTCGAAATTCGTTGAAACAATCGCGCAAATCATTTCTCGCAATAAATTTAAATTTTTTTTTTTTGTCTTATGCATGTAGTATCTTTGCAGGTTGCTCTTACGAGTTTTTACGAGAACGATGAGCCGCTGCTGACCGAACCTGTCAGCGATACACAACCATCGTCGGGAGAATTGCGAGACATGGCGGACACGGATACGTCGAAGGAGAAGGAAGAGTCCAAGTCGGACTCGACGGAGTCGAAGGGCGCTAAACCGAAACCGAGATTCAGCACGTTGAGCGATCTTCAAAACAGAGACAAAGACAGCAGCTCGTCCGACGACGAGGAGGAACAGGCGTTCTACGCCGGTGGCTCTGAACACAGCGGACAGCAAGTTCTAGGACCGGGAAAAAAGAAAAAGGACATTGTCAACGATGTGTTCAAATCGTGTCAGAAGCACTCGATTGCCTCTGATTCACCGAAACTTGGAGGACAGCAAAGGCCGAACACATTCAGCGGCACGGGATATAAGTTAGGACAAACTAGTTCCGATAGTGAAGGTATTTTTCTGGCTTTCGTTGCTCACATGTAATCACACATCATCATCGCAACAACATGACGTTTATTGTTGTGTGTTGCAACAGTGGTAATGGGAGCCAGTGCCGATCCTCAGTCCTCCACATCTTCGAGTGGTCCAGTTATGTTGAAATTGTGGAAGGATGGCTTCACAGTGAACGATGGTGAGTTTCGACCGTATAAAGAACTCAAAAACATGATGTTCCTAGAAGATATCAAGAAAGGTAAGATACCAGAGGACATGCAAGATCAGATACACGGTAAGGAGCTGCGACTGGATGTGGAGGATCATCGTCATGAAAATTATGTGCCTCCAAAAGCTGGTGACAAGAAAGTGAAAGTGTTCTCTGGAAAGGGACACATGTTAGGAAGGTACATCTTGCTCTAACAAAAATGTTTCGGAATTCTCTGGATATTTGTTTTTTATTTTCGTGTATGTATAACAATTTACAATATTTCAGTCCATCGCCAGCTACTGTAGGTATGACAATTCCATCCGATCCCGTTGATCAGGCTGCCAACGAAACCCAAGCGAAAAAAGAACTGAACGTAGACGCTTCGAAGCCAGCGACAACGTTACAAATACGTCTTGCGGATGGTAGTACCGTGAAGGCTCAATTCAATCTGTCACATACAGTTGCTGATCTCAGAAGATACATAATAACGTATCCTTTGATTCTATTTGAAACTTTCTTTCTTCATTTCGCGCGCTTTTTTTAATCTTTCTACAATAAACTCTCGACCAGCTGAATTGACAGGTTTCCTTAACGCGTGATGTCAGTATGAGACCTCAGTATGCTTTAAGAGATTTCAGTTTGTTAACTGCATATCCAACGAAGGAACTAACGGAAGATAAGACGATTGAAGAGTCTGGCTTACAAAATTCGGCTATAATACAACGACTGAAGTAAACTTTTCTAAATTTCTAGTTTGACAAATGTAACAATTAGATTACTATATTAACAAATATAAGTTAAATGATGTGAGAAGATAAAAATTTCTATGTATTTTTATCGGGAATATAATACCTCTTTCATTATGGTTTTTCTCCTATTTTTTCAATATATATTTTATTACCTAATTCTTGCAACTTATTCCGTTTTACTAAAATGTGACCATGCGACTTTCACACACACACTCTTTGTAAACTAAACACTACACGAAGTGTACTCGACCTATCTCATTAACCAAAACTGTGTGCGTATGTCAAAATTTGTTTTTATATCTATAATACAAACATCATCACTTTTGTGAATCATATTGATAAATTTTTGTTGCTATGTAATTTATATAATAAATACAAGAAAAAAGGGAGATCAAAAACAAGAACCCATGAAAGAAGTGACAATCGTGTAGCAATAATTATAATTTTATTAGGAGCTTCTGAAGCTTCGGATGTATAAAGTATTGATATAACACGTGTACATACAACCGAGTAGTCATGACACGACGGTTAAGGCACCTATGAAAGACATAATCGTGAAATGTATGAACAGAAACTAAGTGGTATACGTATGTGCGCAAATGGAGCATTATTCAGGAAAGACTTTTTGTACAAGTATCAATCAATTTAACACTAGTCCTCTCGCTAATTTGTATCACTTTATGTCTATGTCAGGCACATTGTTATAATATTTTGTGAGTATCGGTGAGTTTTGTAGATCCTGGGCAAATCTCAGAATCGCGGTATCTTCCACTCCCTGACCGTCTTTGTAATTGTCGCAATATTTGTAATGATTAACCGCAACTAAGTCTATTCCTGTCTCTTTGGTGTGTGTATGGGAGTTCTGTGATATTACAGAATTCACGTACGCAAACGGATCGTACATATAAATTGGATAATGGTCTTTGACTACATTTCCATCGACTTTCATTGTCTTCTTCAACACCATTATATTGGAATCGGCATATTGTTTATTATCGGCTTGCTGTGTGCAGAACGTCGTGGTATTCAGTGCGTATCGACTGGCTGTCAGTCGGGTGGTCAACCGACCGAGTTTGCCAATCGAATAACGTTCGAAATCCGCCATCAGATCGATCGCCGTGTGATGATACTTGAGCACCACGTACTCGTTCCATGAAAGAGCAATGGCATAAGCGACACTGTTGTACGTGCGATACAAACAATCGATCTCCATGATTTCTCTTATTACGTTCTGATCGATGTCCATGAAAGGGAAGTTCCACGGTATAACGGTGTACGTAAACTTCCAGAACAGAGTTGGATCGTTAGAGATTTCCTTCAGTCTGATGTTGATTTCATTCGGAATTCCAGAATCGTACACGATGAAGTTGTTCATTCCGATCAGTGAGTGAAAATTGACAAAGTTTATTATATCCGTGGCTTGCGTCGGTTTTGTCAACGATTGAGTCACGCATACACCTATTCTCTTGTGACTCAAACTCTCGGGCTGCGATTTTATGGGAAGAACAGGCGCGTAATTGAGGAACTTGTTGGACTTTGTGAGAAATGTTACTCCTGTAGGAATCTTAACGCCATTGGTATTAACGTACGTGCAAATAAAATGGTATCCTGCGTATTTTGTGTTATCCTTTCGTCTTGAAGCAACTTCACTAACAATGGGAAGAAATTTAAAATTGCCTAATATAGGTTTGCTCTCATTCTCGAAGAACACAAGGCACTGCACACTTGCGACACTGTTCGCAGTGCCGAGTGCGACCGCTTTTATATTCCTGTTGTCAAGACGGTACGCGGAATACACGTACAAATCGTCCTCCAGACGTTGCCAGGAAGGCATTGGTTCGTCAAATCTTGCATTGAATGCAGTAAATGTTGAAGCAAAGTTTGTGCAATTCGTGTCTGCGCTCTTCAGTCCGGGTTTACCAAAATAATTGAAAACTTCTAGGACATACCTTAGCCTATTATATTCGTGTCTATAGACGAGCAAAGATACAAGGCTTACTACCGCGATCACAGCCAGAGCAGCTTGATAATATTTCCTCATGTTGTCTCTTTCGACGCTTTTCTTTAATTTCATATGATATTGTCAGAGTTTCTGAATGCAGATTCCTTTTATGCAACAATAATCTCCACCTCATAACCTCTCAGCATTAAAACTGCGACATAAATCAGCGAATATTCTGAAAAAAAATAAACATAAGTTCTTTCAACTTCACAGTATTTACTACTGAGCTGTATATAATGCTTACTCTATTTGTTGCACAACGATTTCATAACCAAGTCATGTGTTGCTTCAAATTTTCTTAATTTTTGACCGTGTACGAGCTTGATTCATTACAGTATTATTTGTATAATCTTTCTTTTGTTGTTTCTTCTTTATTGCGCTAAGTTTTTCATCAATTTTACAAAACGTACACAATTTTGTCACAGTTTACGACAGATCGACTACATTTGTGTACATCTCTCGGGAAATGCTACTGACGACGCTTAGCTCGAATTTTCGATACATTGGTTCTGATCTGTGCTAAAGTTACCTGTCTTTTGTACAAGTTTTACAGAACATAGAACATAGGCAATGCAATACAAATAGGATAATTATAGGAAAAAAAATAATAAAATATAAAATAAATAGAATATAAAAATCTTATTATTATCATAACATTATATATACATACAAAGTAAAGAATCATTATCATATAAAAATAACATTTTATAAGTGTATATAAAGTAAATGTGAAGAAGTCCAGAGTGAGCTTATATAAAGAAATCTTTCTTTCTCTCTCTTTTTATATAATATTGTATACAAAATATATTATATACAGAAACACACACACACGCACACACACACACTACTCAATAATTTACACAATTGCATATTGTTCGTATAATAATTCTCGTACTTTGTAATAGTCCTCAGAAATACAACCTTCCAATATTACCTTACCCGCTTCATGCTGAAAAGAATGATATGTAAATCAGATTATCCGTACGAACAACACCGTCTCATATGTTTTGCGTTTTATTATTAATGTCACATAAATTGAACAAACCCTTCTGACTGCAATGGTGTTGTTACAACACCACAATACTCCTCCGCTAAATTCCGACGGAATATTACTTTTATTTAAGACCTGCTTGAAGTCGGACAGTTTCAATTCATTTATGAACGTTGTTTGATGGCCCGGAACCTGAAATACAAAAACACGAGGTGTAAATTTAAAAATGAAACGTTTTATTATTATAATATTTTTTCTCGTGATCCATTTTTTTCACATATTATATTTTTTTTCTCTCAACCTCGTTTAATGGCAAGGGTTCCAGCGTCAGTATTTTGTCGCTCTCGTCAATTATCTTTTTGGATTCGGTGTCGGCAACAGCATCCGGACAAATTTGATCGCGTGCCGTTATCATCGCGTCAATCCACGCTACCTCGGAATCGCCCTTACCCTTCGAGAAATTCAATCCACTGACCAGAGCGTCGGTTAAACGCACCTGACAAGCAAAAAGTATGTTTTAATCATTTGCAATACGACCGATTCTTTTAGCTAGTCAGAAATAAAAAAAAAAACTTGAAAGCCGTAATGTAATTACGAAAAACAATGTCAGTAGAAATACCAATTAGATATTACTTGATAAATATGTGTTTCCGTTGTAGCGTCCAGTGTCTCTCCTCTGCCCGGGATAAATACTCTCGCGCCAGCGCTCTGTGCCTGCTGCGCTAATATTTCTGTGTCTTTAGGTGAACCTCGGACCAAGACCACTCTCCTCGGTCTTAGCTGCGTCAAGATCTTTTGCAGCGATTCTCCGTCAGATCTGCCTTCGAAATCGATATACGTCACTGAAGCGTTGACATTTATCGTACGAGAAATCTGTACACATTTGGTTGGTATATCAAGAGCGATTTCCGGATGATGATTGGTTTCTTCTTGTTTCATATCTGCATTTTCTTTATTGTCTTCTACTTCAGATATGGTTTCTGCTATTTTGTAATCTTCCGGCCTGATAATAAACATAGAAAACATTTACTCTGACATATTGCAAAATAATCTGTATGGAGATATATAGCACATGCAAAAATTTGGTTTTCTTATGTATGAAAAATATAAACCGCATCACTACAGTACGAAGCAAAAAATATATACTTGATAAAAAACAATAGTTTATAAAAATATTTTTACTTTATGATTTCACCATATTCGTCTACTTTGATTTTTTCCTCCACAAATGGAAACATGGGATGCTGCTTTTTACTTTGTTTAAAAAAACCCGGCTTACTTTCTTGCTTCACCAGTAAGTCATGCTTCCCTCTCGCACCGCCAACTTCTATCTCGTCTTCCGACTCGGAACTTATGTCAGCAGTTTCCCTAATTAGATGATAAAATTTATATAAGCGCATCAGAGTGGAAACATATAAATATTAACTAAATGGACATCGAGGCATACATTTGTTCCTGTTTTATCTGCTCCTGTTTCAGCTTCTCTCTTCTTTGGTATTCCTCCAGTTCAATACCCTCGAGTTTCACGCGTCTCCTTATGTCTAGTACAATGGTGCGATTTCCACCTCTTTCCACCAAATCTCGAGCGAGTGTACCCGGAGATGTTCTGCTCGTTAAGATGATACTGTTTTGCGGATTACTGCACCACTGGAGAAACAATTCACGAGAAAATCCACATTCCATGTCCGGAGTGCTCGCGAGCACCACCTAAATATAACATTTAGAAATTCCAACATTCAAAATATAACATCCAATGTGTAACAGTCGTCATTGTGATGTACCTTTGGACTCGGAACTTGATTCAATTCCACCATACTGTGACAAAGTTGCAAATGTTTGAATTGAAATGGATTGTTACGCGCGCCTTCGAAACTTCTCATCAACTTATCACTCATCCATTCGATTTGCGATTTTGCAAATTCTACAACGTTGTAGCTCACGTTATTGAGAAGAGCTAATGAGTAGGCAAGTAATCCTGATTCTTTGTTGCGCCATAACTGATCCAACATATGCGCTAATTCTAGTACACGACCAGCAGTATCTACACTGACCAGTACATTGCCACCACCTCGCAATGTTTGCAAAATATTAGCTAAAAAAAGATCAAAGAAAAATTGATAATATATTTTTACTACAAATGGAAATATTTAAATTATAATAAAGACAATGTAAAACACATACTCATTAACTTCTCATCTCTTGTCCTTCGTCTGGCTTGTTGATATGTGGCATTAAATGCATCAGTTATTAACAGTGATGGCCTTTGTAGTCTGTCTAATTCGCAACCATTTAAATGACGCTCTTTTTTATGATTGAAATCTACTGCATATATTATATCTTCCTCCCCAACTTTTACAATTTTCCAAATTGTTCCACCGATCATATGTCCAGCTGGCAAAGGTGTCAAGGTGACACCATAGCCTTTACCTTTCAGTGATATGCTTTGGTTGTATTTTAACTGCACAATCTTATCAAATGCAGCATCAACATCATCCAATGTAAACAAATCAAAATCTTCCATGTTATGCCGTGACTAAAATTGAGACAATACTTTAGATATTAAATTGAAGTTGTCTTTCTACTTTTATACTGAAAAATATACCTGATACATGTCATACATAAACATTTGGCCCATTTTGTAAACAGGTATAGTAGCATATATGGCACAATTTAGGCCACATTTGCCTACTAAATATGGTAATGCACCCAAGTGTAATGGATCTGGATACGAAAGCAACACAGCATCTATCTGATTGACATGTCTGAAGAAATGAAACAAAGAAATAAAAAAAGAGGCACATTTGTAACATTCAATTATCCTTTTTTACATGAGATTTTTTTTATAAATTTCTGGTAGTATATACCTTTTTAATTCTTTTATAAAATCTTGATCAAACTTTTCGTCCCATCCGCAATCTAATAATATTCTTAATTCATCAACTTGTAATATGTAACAAGGCGGGGATTCATCCATCGCCCCAGAAATAGCGTGAAGCTTTATAATAGATGTCATTTTCTTTAGGTTTTTTTTTTTATTAGACTCTTGATCTTCTACGATTGTGAATCTGTGTGATTCTGTTTTGTAATTACTTTTTGACGATATTTTTCCCAATCTTTCTTTCTTAACCTAATGTATTGTGATGTTTCCGATACTCTAGCCTAATCTGAGAGAAAAAACTGAAAGCAAAGAAACCTAAGGGTGCCAGTACATGAAGCGCGAAAACGCGAAAATCAAAAGTAACTGGACTTTACTAGATTTCTGTGTTTCAGCGCGTTCCGTTCCGCCTGTTCTGATTACCTTATAGTACATGAAGTACAATTACGCGACAAACCGGAACAATATAGTGACAAGTAGATATTTGTATTTATTTTTAAAGATTGTTTTGTTTTTATTTACTGCAATTTTTATTAAAGGATAAAGGAAAGAATTAGAAATATAAGTTAAATATACTATACAATGAAAAAAAATAAACTTAACATATAAATATAGGAACTATGTCGTAGCTTTATACAGATATACAGCTTATATTTATATACACTTATATGGTATATTTTATTTTTTCGCATTGTGCATTACATTTAAACTCTGTATTAATTCTTATACCTAATATTTTCTCTATTGTGCTCAGGCCCTTCCGCTTTTCGCCCAAAATATGCTCCACGTAATATAAGATAATCAAAACAGACGGAATGGAACGCGCGAAAACACAGAAATCAAGTACAGTTTAGTTAGGCCAGATTTATGCGAGCAATAACCGTTAACTTATGCCAGAACCGGTAAAGTTCACCTATAGGATTTCAATACTTCTGTTTATACGAAATTGACGAAATCGCGATTCAGATGTGAACCTAACCAGTCAGATGTAAACCTAACC
>QVNW01000220.1:0-85351 GCA_014825475.1 Pseudomyrmex flavicornis
ACACACACACACACACACACACACGTTTCTCTTTTAATTAGATATTTCTTTTAAATAAAATATTAGAGGAATATTGTATAAATTGTACAGATCGTACACAACTTTAAAAAATGTAAGAAATAGTTTAGTGAAACTGGCTTATAATTCTCGTAATGAACTTGAAAGTGGAAAAAATACAACACTTCATTGATAAAACAAAATAAATATTATATTCTGTTTCTCTTTTTTTCCCTGTCTTTGAAATTTGAAACAACCGTTTGTTTATAACTAATATATGTGTGTATTATATATATTTATATAATATAAATATTGAATATAATATAATGCAGAAATAAATTGAATGTCTTCTGTCTTTATAAAGCTCCCTCTATCGCCACTTCTGTATTAACATCAACAAAATACGGACCTTCACTGACAAATTGCTTGAATTTCTGCATAGTATCAGCATCGAATATATCTCGCTCTGCCTCAGACAGACGCTTAACAATTTCGTATTTCGCGTCCTTGCACTCCTTAAACGATTCGATATTTCTATCTAAAAGGAACTCTGTCAATCCCGGATAATTAGATATGTACTCTTGTCCCCAGATTTGTGAGGCGATGACCGCTAGTACTTCTAAGCCAGCCTGTCTGATATCTGCAAACGGTTGTCTGCATATCGCCACTATCGTACCCAAAGGATCGTCGCACATAGAATCAAACCACAGCTTTGTCAGGGACAAAATCCTGTTATCTTTGTTGGCTTCTTGTATTTCGAGTATGAGAGCTAAATTATTCAGACCGCGAATTCTCAAGGTGGTAGGCATTCTCTGCACTATTTCGGCGATTTTCTTCATAGCACCAATCATTGTGTCCCCTAGAGCTTGTAGCGCGTATTTACCTTCAACGCTTGCGGATACAAATCCCAATGTGTCCAATGCGGTTCCCACAATATTCTGATCTCCGCTGTCTATCACCTCAAATAGTGCGGATATTATTACAGGATATCTGAGAAATAATTCGCTGGGCCAATGACGTGCAACATTACCAAAGAATTTCATTAATCCAGGAATCAGTAAATTCGATAAAGGATTCTCATTGGCTTGAGCTATTTTTTGAACTAATTTGCTCAATACTTCTTGCTGTTCTAGATAACTAAGACCTTCCTCAAATATAGCTAATTGAGTTAGTATTTCTAAAGCATTTAACTGAAGCAGTATATCCTCATTCTCCAACAAATCGATCAAACTAGTCAAAAAACCTGATTGAGCTGATATTTCCAAAGCTTCTCTCGACATCTTGGCTATATTCACAATAACTTCGTAAACACGAAAACTAATGGTATTTTTCTGCAACAACCTAGCAAATGCCTTCAGAGGTTCACCTTTGTAGAGAATGCACAAACCATTTGGAGTTTTTCCAATTTTTTCTACTAAACTCATAGAGCATTCGGCAACCGTTAAATCATTATCGCCAATTCGATCTATAATTGAGATTAGAAGAGTAGTTTCCAGTAACTGAGAAAGTTTCTCCGGATGTGAAGCTGTACGCAAATATTCATGTAACACGAGCAATCTCACGCTAGCATTTGGATTAGTTAATAAGGTCAAAAATTCATCCAAATATCTTTGATAAATTTCTCCAGGTTCGAGTACATTGAATAGAATTGCCAGAATGTCACATATCTGCTCTACTACTTCTCTGTAAAAGAAATAAAAAGAAATGTTTCATTGTCACATATATTTCTAGAAAATTGTAGTAGTATTATATCATACGGAATAGCAGTATCTTATATTTTACAGAGCATAATGTTTTGTGTGTTATTTTACAAAAATGACTGATTCACACAAGTACTGTATAAACTTCGTAAAATTTATCTGTGTCATTGTACCTATCATTACAGGTTAACTGTAAATAGAATGGTTTATAGTCCAAGTTTCTAGCAATTTGTTCGGCATCTCGATTGTTTAAGCTACTGAATTTGATTTTGATGTCCGTCAAAACATCCTTCTTTTCTTCCGCATTATTCAATTCACACAAGCGCGAAATCTTTTCTTGATACCAATCCGTCATGATCGATTCATTGACACGTTTGTTTTCTTTTAAAAAAGATGCTTTTTAGTAAAAAATGCGTTCCACTTGCAACTTGCTCACGCATGCGAGCTCCAAGTGGAACTTAAGAGCCAGTCTACAATGAAGTATAATCTTTTCAATGAGAGAAAGGTTCGTGAACCGACTGCAAATTCGTTCGTTCTGCGCATCGCCCTCTCTTCACTCTACCTACAACCATTGGCTGTCGGCAAATGTTTCGCCAATTCCGCGCGCAACTCTCTCCCCACTCTGCTCACTATTCCACCCCGACTGGCCTTTACTCGAACAGATTGATGTTTAGATTAGATTAGATTAGGATTAGGTTAGGTTAGGTTAGGTTAGGTTAGGGTTAAGCTTAGGGAAGATAGATAGAGGCGCGTTCAGTCTCGAGTGCATCCGATCCATTTGTTGGATTGTTTTAATCTCGTTGTCGCATCGTTCAGTCAGATTTCAGAAATAAAGAAAAGAAAAGAAACAATTACAACATCAAAAATCAAGAAGAAAAAAAAAGTAAATTTTGAAATGTCAGAATACGAGAAAGTAAGAACTGGAAAGTTAATTTTGAAAGGTGAAAAACAATTAAGGTACAAGAGTAAAAAAACTCTTCCTTTGCGTTAAATATTTATGGTATATCTCTTTCTTCTCAGATTTTAAATAAATAAAATTTAAATATATATATACAATAAAAACATGTATTTACATATATATATATATATATATATATACATACAATAAAAACATGTACTTTTTAAGATTTAATAACTTTAATATTATTTTTTATTAATGTATGTATTAGGTCAAAGAAACGAAAGTCCAAAAAACATGACAAAGAACAAGATATAACTGTAGAGGATAAAGACACTATTACTCATGGTATTTATTGAATTTTTTTATTTTACAATGGAAAACAATGTATATGTGTCTATACATACATAAATAATATTTTTTTTTTTTTTTATAGGAGGATGGTGGAAAGTTAAAAACATATCAGAGATTACAGGAACAGTAGCTATTGAATTTGGCAATCATACTTATATGAAAGCTCTAGATAATGGCTTATTTACTCTTGGTATTCCACATAAAGAAGGAGAAGGTCCGTCACCTGAAGAAATTTTGACAGCATTGCCTATAAGTGAAAGCAAAATTGCTTTAAAATCTGGATATGGCAAATATCTTGGTGTTGATAAAAAAGGTGTTGTTATTGGACGATGTGATGCTGTAGGATCTATTGAACAATGGGAACCAATTTTCCAAGTAATTTCCACATCTATATTATAACAGATAGAATTTGAAAAAATTTTGCACTTGGTTCGTAATTAGTTTTTTTAATAACTTGCAGTTTTATATTTTCTATTGCAAAATTTTATAAAATGTAAAAGAAAAATATACAAAATGTAGATGAACTCAAAATTGTAATTTAAATGATGTTTTCCTGACATCATTTTGAGACAAAAACCTTATTACAAAAATATAGATGCTATATATATAATAGTTTTTGAATTAATAAGTGTTAAGTTTATCTATTAGGTGACCGACAATTTGCATAACTCAGAATTATGCACCACGTAATGCAGTAGAATCAGTAAGATCAATCTTTTATTTCTTTATTGCGTAAGAACTAAAAGCATTAATTATTTTGTAAAGTTCTTATCATGTTGTAAGCGTATTACATTACGAAAAAAAATAAGCATTGGATAAATGATGGAAAAAACGATAGCGCGTTGTTTCTAAACAGCGTAAACACAGACAAGAACGCTCGTTTGTTAACTTCAATCTGCTTTTATTAAAAACTTATGTGTCGGATGTAATTTTACCACAAGAAAAAGTTGTTTTTTTTTGGTATAAAGAATCACGTCTTGTAGTCTGCGCGAATTTTTACACTGTACGTATGTTGTAAATGTACACATTTTATAGTTTTATCTATATATATATATATATGTACAATATGTATGTATGTATCTTTTTTTCTATTTAGGATGATAAACTTGCTGTATTAAATAGTACAGGATGTTTCATGGGTCTTACGAGTGATGATGACGTAATTTGCCAAAATAGAACAGCTGGTCCATCGGAGTTTGTCGTTGTAAGAAATATAAGACAACGTTCTCAAAGTCCAAACAAAGATATTCCAAAAGAAGAACAAGGTTCCCTTACAGAAGTTGAAATAAATTATGTGTGAGTATAAAAAGATTCTCAGTATTTATATAAGTGGATAATATCAATATTTATTTCTAGAATTTTAATAATTCTGTTTAAATATCACATGTATATAACACATGTGTATAGTACATAATCAGCTGCTAAACTACTGCTGTGTGTGTCTTGTTTAGAAAAAAATAAAAATACTACTTTTTACATATATGTACGCGTATTCTGATGGGAATATATAATTTTGCAGACGAAAATTTCAAAAATTTCAAGATAAAAAATTGAGACTAAATAAGTCCGACCGATCTGAATTAGAAACAGCAAAAATAGAAGGAAATTTACACGAAACTCTGCTGGATAGAAGAAGCAAAATGAAAGCTGATCGTTATTGTAAATAAATTCAGTTTTGCTTACGTGATACTTATTTTGTCTTATTGTATACATTATATATATACACGCGCGCGCACGCACGCACGCATACACAAATACTAAAAAAAAGTCTAAAATATTACAACTGTTTTCTTTACATTCTGATGCTTGAGTTATTTTTATCCACAAGTTTAAGTTTGAATAGAAAACTCAACTACAAAAAGTTGGAGTTATCATTAAAGATGTATTTGTACAAAGGAATGAAGATGGAGAAAGTACTGGAAGTAAAATGATGCTTAGAAACTATTTTTGTTTGTACATTTTCTATTTCAAATACTGAAATGAAAAAAAAATTTAAAGAGAATACTTTTAATACATTATAATTATAGTTTACATATGTTAGTATATATGATATAAACGCGTTAGTACGTTTAAATAAAGAACACACACAATGTGGAAAAAGGGAAAATTCTTTCACATTTAGCGATATTATATCTCTCTCTAATGAAATAGACAAATAGTAAATAAATTTAAAAAACAAAGCAAATAATACACAAACTATACTGCGCTTTGGTTAAAGTGGCACATTTTTAGAGATTCACTGGCAATTATTTTTTCTCACAAATTATCTGTTCGTTGTACAATAGAAAAACAAACAAAATTTGTGTATTTTTTCTTATATATTCAAAAAAAAGAACTCTCAATTTAAAAAATATCAAAAAGCCATAGACTTGTCAAGGATTCTCATATAAAAAATATATGCAAAATAACTATTTAGAAAATCGCTGCCAAGTCTGTGTGCTCTTGTTATTTGACATTTTATTACAAAAGTTAATAATTCATGTCTCTTGGAATAGGGTGACGCAACACTAGAACACTGTCAGCCGATATGATAGGTAATACATTATCGCAATGATGGTTCACTAAGTGACTTACGCTATCAAATACACGATCTTTTGTGCGAACCTGTAAATAAAAAGTTGTTTATTTATTTATGAAACGTTATTTCCTTACGTTTGTTTGTTTATGGTTAACATTTTTTAGTGTTTATATGTAAATCTTTATTTAAAAATAATATTTAAATCGTATCTCAGTATTCAACTGTATATAAATAAAAGTTTTATTTCTAAACTATATATATATATATATATGCATATATAAAAATTTTACAAACACTACAATAATTTTCATTACGTAAAGTTTATTTTACGTTAAATATATACTTACGACGCCTTCTGGGTCTATCAGGAGTAAATGCTTTGCGGTACCATTATGCATACCAGTCAACACATATTGATCAGGAGAACCGTGTGATTCTCGGACCAAGAAGTCGCCATCCTTGTAAGTAAAATAAAGAGTAAAATACATAAAGTTATTGCAATATCTAGATTATGTACATTATAATATTATAAATACATAAAATTTATAATGTATACACATATAAATATAATTTTCTACAATAGATAAATATAATAATAATATTTACTCGTGTAAGCATAGATTCCGCTTCAGATCGACTGACGCTTCCGTGAAACCAAATTTCTTGCTCCAATTGCTGTTTTTGCGAATGGGGACTCAATCTATTCATATCCGATATAGCAGAACTAAACGGTTCTGAAAGTCGTAAATAAGTTTTAATATAAAGCAAAAAGAACTAGAAATCAACAAGTTCGTTATGTTCACTCGGCAACACTGATTTTCCACCTTCATTTAAAGTAATGTTTTTAATAATGATAGAGATGATATAACGAAAAGTGGTTAATTAGAAAAAAGGAAGAGCTTCTCTTCGCCATTTTACTTTTTATCGAGCAACAGCGGTTCAAAAAAAGTTGCGCGCATAAAAGTCAATCTTCTTTTTCTTTCGCAAAAGCGATTTATTGGTTCGAAGTGTATACCAGTGTATATGCGATAAAAATATAACAAATTATACAAATATTAAAGCTGTGATTAATAATTGACGGTAATTTGAAGATAAATATTCATGTAGGCAATTTATACTTACGCATATCAAAAACATCAAAAAATGATGTTGGATCGCGATGATTATCTCTGTTGGCAGCTATAACACTATCATTCACATAATTATGCTCAGACGTTATATTTACACTCGTTGATGAAGAAATAGCATCATCAGAATTTAAATCAATCAAGTTTCCAGTTTCTGTCCAGAAGATTGAAATAAATTAAGTCAAGGCACACAGACACAGATGTATATATTGTATAGCAAGAAGTTTTCTATTGTTGTTCTAAAAAAATTCTACTCTAGCTCTGTTAAAAAATTGTAAAAACATTACCTGCCAATTGTTGAGTATCAGTACAGGAGAATAAATCGTTATTTTCTTTTTCTCTTAGAGTACGTGTTGAGACATGATTTTGATGATGCTTGAGATTAGGCAGTGTGGATGCTATAGTGGGTAAAGGAGGTACTGGTGGTGGACCAATGTCTGGTGGTACTTTTCCTGGTAAATCATTATAATAATCCCTATCTATTTCTCTGGCACCATTTAGCCCGGGGCTAGAAAAGTAGATATAAACATATATATATATATATAGAGGTTAAATAAAACATAAGTTTATACACAAATCCATACTTCATATAAATGAATCTTTATGTAATAAAAACATACTGTAGGAAAGAACTTGGTTTGGTAAGAAACTCTTTAAATCGAAGCTCAAAAGCTTGTCCAATAGTAGAAATAACATCCTGTGCTAAACCATTTGTGCATTCAAGCACATAACATGCACGCCACTCTTGCATGTTTTTAGCAACATAGGCAACAAAATCCAATATTTCCTATTGTATAAATAAATTTATTTATTTTATTTTCTAAAATATTTGTATATAAATATACACAACATTACTGACATAAATATAATGCTTTACCGTATCACCACCTGAAGCAAAAGATATTCTTGGCATATCATGTTTAGCAATAATATGTCCAGTTTCGATATTAGTTAGAGATAAACTACAACTACTGATAGTTAAATTAACAGTAGCAGTAGTATGTTCCATACGAGGTTTATCTGCAATAGCTCTCAATACTTTTCTGTCAACCTGATAAAAATTTTATTGAAGTTATTGATACGCAAATTATAATGTAATTTGTATATATATATCAAAATATATTTATATATGTTTGCGCGTACCCTGCGTTTTTTATCAGCTGATTTTAATCCAGCAGCTTCACAAACTCTATTTATACATTCTCTGCAATTAAAAATGAAGATTATTGACTATTTATTTTTAAGACTGAATTTTTCATAGACTATGATGCTCGCAATAACTTACTTAGCTACACATGACCGTGTTTCAAAATCTAAGCTTTTCATAGATGTATATACTTCGAGACATCCTATGTACTGTAATTTCATATACATATATATATATATATTTACAATAGTTATATACATACACACACGCACACACAAAAGGATAAAAATATAATGTACATACCTTTACAGTATAAGTAATTCCTTCCGTACTTACAAGATGATCTGGATGTAACCATCCTCGTGGTGGTTTACTTATAAAACTACTACTACTACTACCAGTAGCCATTGCTAAATTGTACACACAACTGTGTCATTGATATAGCCCAATTTTAAAAGTATATATACACGTATATATAAACAAAAAATAAAATTTAAGCTATATGTTTCAACATCTAATGAAGAAACTTATGAAAAGATTTTATTAAAAATTATATGCTTATAAAATATTTATAAGCATATAATTTCTATATCAATAAGATTATTTGATTTTATATGTACACTGAAACACTTTCTTTATTTTCAAAACTGTCACTTGTTTATTTTGTTGATGATTTTTAGTCAAAACACAATAATAATCAAATAATTTTATGTATTCTTATTCCTATTGTTTTTATAATTTATTTAACATGTTCTCAGCTTCAAACAAAGACTTCGAAGCTATCTTTCAATTTTAGAAAAAATATAATATAATGAACATATATTTATATAAAACTGCTTTTCTTATTTTATATGTTTTTGTGTAAACTTCAGAAACTGCCTATTAGAAATTGAAATCATGGTTTCTACATTTTAAGAAAGACATTACTCGCAAATATAAAAACATTATATTAATATTCAATTATATCTAATAATTTTGAAAATATAATTAACGTTTGCAATCAGAATAACAACATACGTAACATCGGTGGTCAAAATCTGTTGTATAAAATTTTACATTGTGGTTATGTATATATTCTATACATAATTATCTAACATTACATGTATATAATAAAAAAATTATAAAATGATTTATCTTGCTTATAACAATATCAACAAAAGTAACGCGAAATGTAATATATATTTGCTGCAGAAAACACGCCTAATAGTAGTGACATTTATAGCTGTCAATGACTACTCGCACAATTTATTCTCGCGCGATGGTGATATTTGAACAGAAAATTATATAATAAATAATTACTGAATTATTTACTAGCGATTTGATTACTTTTTAATTTGTCAACGTACTATCAAATTTGCAATAAAGTTTTGGGCGTTTCTCGTTCTCTCAGATAAGCTTTCACATGGTCTTTGACGAGTGCTTACAATATATATCACTACACAGCGGTGCAACTCTGACATCGGTACCTTTGACCTTTGATGGTTGGATGTCAAAATGTCAGTGCGTTAAAGAAACTGTACATGCGCGATACGTAGATGTTTGATTTGGTGCACTTGTGGCTCTTGAACTAAAAAGGTAGTTCCATATGCCATTCTCGATATAATGCGTTGTTTGAGTTAAGTTTTTCTATTCCCTGATTGGCAGTACATATGCCGCGCCTTTCGTTGCTGGGATAGGTAAACTGAGAGTATATTAAAGCTTTAACACAAGGCTATATGTACACAGTGAAGGCTATAACACACAAAATGACATAGATGCATAGCGTAAAACTATATGGGCCAATGAGCGTCTGGCATAAACTCGCCATATTGATTTACATAAAACTATGCTAGATGCTCATTGGTCCACATAGTTCTATGCTATGCATATGCATTCTATGTCTTTTTGTGTGTTATAGCCCTAACGGCCATTAAGACCGAAGTACAGACTTTTGCATAACGCATAAGACATAAGAGAATCAACCAATCAAAGCTTTCTAGAACAAGAAATAGAGATAAAAACGAAAAGCTGGATTGGTTGATTTTCTTATGTCTTATGCGTAATGCGTTACGCAAAAGTCTGTGCTTCGGCCTATACGTAGAGCAGCTCCTACAGACCTCCCATAGACTTAAGAATATATAGACGTTGTATCGTAAAACTTTTTATATTTTCGTCTATATAGAAAAAGATTGTGCTAGGGAAATTGTCCTAGAGAAAAATTGTTGTGCTACCTTTGCTCACAGGCTTCTGATTGATATGTTGTATTCGCATGCGCCAACTTTGCTATTTCCGGTTTTTAACACTGATTGTGGATGGACACGCTGTGAGTGTCTTTTAGCTGAATGATTGAGCGTGGCTGGCAGAAAGAAATCGGTTTCCATCTTCTCGATCTCACACGCACCTGAGAAGGATCTACAATGACCGAAACATTACAACTGCGTGGCACGCTCCGCGGCCACAATGGATGGGTCACGCAAATTGCAACTAATCCAAAATATCCAGATATGATACTATCGTCTTCTCGAGGTGAATACATGACATGACTCTATTTTCGTATTTTTTAGTTATATAGCAAGTATAGTCAGAATAAAATTACATGAGCACGTGTAGTGGAATGTACATATATGTATATGTGTATATATTTTTTTCCTGACTGCTATATTTTATGTGTGTGTATTGTTGTATTTGTTAATTTCAGTTAGATCAGTATTCCAAACATAGCAAATAGTAGAACTATTGTTGATTTTTTGCATAAACACTCTGATACTGAAGTTATGTATGAAACAAAAATAAGTTTGTGTTTTTTTTTATAAGAAAGTATAGAGAGAGAAAAATAAATTTTTTGTTTTTTACACAAAAAAAATACATCTAATAAATATATTTTAAGTATAATTTGAGATAAATAACTGTCTATTTTCATACTTATCAAAGTAAGACCAATCATCAAGTATATATTGGTCTTACTTTGATAAGTATGAAAAAAAAAAAAATATATATATATATATATATATATATTATTTTGTCTTTATATATTCTAGATAAGACAATGATTGTGTGGAAACTTACACGTGATGAAGCTAATTATGGTATTCCACAGAAGCGTCTGTATGGTCATTCTCATTTCATAAGTGATGTAGTTCTTTCTTCGGATGGTAACTATGCTTTATCTGGTTCATGGGACAAAACTTTGCGTCTCTGGGATCTAGCAGCAGGTCGTACAACTAGAAGATTTGAAGATCATACTAAGGTAAAATTTTTATTTTTTAATACAATCGATATGATTGCTTATTTAATAAGTCTTTATGCATTTAATTTAATTATATATATACTTTACTTCTATTTTTTATAAAAGTATATTTATTTTACATGTATTCCTTTTTCCTCTGTATGTAAACTTAAAAACTTAGTTACTATTTAGTGGTAGAAAGTTTTTTACTATAGGAAATTTCTTTCTTTAATCTACTTTCTTGCAAAAGATTTTCAAATTGGTTGTGGTTTCTTATTGCTCACTTTTTTTATTGGGAAAAACTAGTAATATTTCAAATATTGCACTTTAGGATTATTAAGTTGGAATTATGTGTTATTACCGATAAGAACACACATATAGTCAAGTTATTGTATTGAAATAAAATCTTTGAGATATGACAGGGATATGACAGTCAAAGTAAAATTGTTTCTTTATTAAGTTCCTTTATTGCTTTATTAAGTGTTTATGGATTTTATATTTATCACTAGGATGTTTTGAGCGTTGCTTTTTCTGTGGACAATCGTCAAATTGTCTCCGGTTCACGAGACAAAACAATTAAACTTTGGAATACATTGGCCGAATGTAAATACACCATTCAAGATGATGGACACACTGACTGGGTCAGTTGTGTACGTTTTTCTCCTAATCACGCAAATCCCATTATTGTGTCTGCAGGGTGGGATCGTGTTGTCAAGGTAAAAATAAAGTTTATGCTTAAAGATTATAATTTAAAAGAGAGAATAAACAAACTATTTTACAAGAATGATGTATATTTTGTAATTCATGATATATACATATACATACATATATATATATGTATATATATGAGTGTATAAGGATATGGGACTGAAATATTATATATTTTGTTTAAATAATCACAGATAGTAGTTTATTAAATAATTTAACAACTCGTATTTTGCAGGTGTGGAATCTAACAAATTGTAGATTGAAAATTAATCATAGCGGTCATACAGGATATCTAAACACTGTTACGGTATCACCTGATGGGTCACTTTGTGCATCTGGTGGAAAGGTATATTAAAAATATAATTTTTAAATTATCAAATCTGATTGTTTTTATATAGATATATACGTGCATACATAAATACATACATATACACATACATGAAGAAAATATGACGTAGTGATCATTTATATGTACAAATATATTTGCAGGATTGTAAAGCTATGTTATGGGATTTGAATGATGGGAAGCACCTTCATACTTTGGATCATAATGATATCATTACAGCTTTGTGCTTCAGTCCAAATCGTTACTGGCTCTGCGCAGCTTTTGGACCATGGATAAAGATTTGGGATCTTGAAACTAAAGAAATGGTCGAGGAATTAAAACCCGAAGTAGTATCGGCTACCAGTAAAGCAGAACCTCCTTTATGTTTGTCATTAGCATGGTCTACCGATGGACAAACGTTATTTGCTGGATATTCTGATAATACTATCCGTGTCTGGCAAGTTTCTGTGACCAGCCGATAAATTTTATATGTATACACATATATAAAATAAAATTTCGATAAAAACTTATTTGTCTTTTTTCTAAGCTTACTATAAATGATAACGCGGTGGTCAATCTATTTTGTTCTTGTTGAAAAATAGCACAGTGATTGGCTATTTCGTCGCTTCTATCCGCGTGTAAAGGCTCATCTACGTAAGTCGCAGATCTCGTGAAATTAATTAATTACGTTAGTTGATCGGTTGATTTAACTACCGTGATTGGTCAATTTTTTGAAACCTGCTATTTGCGACTTACGTGTGCGTTTTTACGTAGATAGGCTTTAATATAATATTATATCCTCCGTCTAACCTGCGCATAGGAGTCAAAGAGAGAAGCAAAGAGGGTAAAGTGGGAATAGCGTTGCGCACGGGATACTCGATGGCTGTGGAGTGGAGGTAGGCTTTCTTGTAGGTTGTAGGGAATATGCGCGAACGGATGATGTTGTGGGATGTTTAGGTGTGGGATGCAACCTTCCACGAAATAACTAACGCGTGTGGTTTCAAATCAACACTATATATATTTCACAAGTCTCAAAGATACAAAAGCGTTTACAACAACATGAGCCAAATTGCGACGATAAAAGGGCAGAACGAGCCACTACAGCTGTAGCGTATATTTCTAACTGCGCAGCCAGAACAAGCGCGGAAAGCCGACTAGACCTAGATCTAGAAGAAAGAACGCGAAACGCGCGAGAGAGAAGTCCTGCGATGGCGCGATTGCTCGGCGCTTCCGGGATCCGAGAGGTGACGCCGCTCCCGGAGCACCTGCGCAGCTGGTCGGGAAGCCGCTACAGGTTTCGTCTACTCCGAAGATATTTTCTCGTTGAACAGTGTACTTGAGTGTACTAATCAAGTGAGTCAAAATTGCGGTAAACAAATTTCATCCACAGTTAATTATAATTTACATATTATATTTTTTTATTTAGTACATGTAAATGGCTGTACTACTTGATGTGGAAGGCGATGTTGATTTGTGGAGAAACCAAGTAGAAACTGATTACAACTATACATGTGTTAAACCTATCGGTAATTACTCTTTTTTTATAGCATATAGGTTTGGACTTTATGTAAAGTATGTTTAAGAAAATTAAAAACTCAGAATTGTGGTCTCAGGAAAATTGTTAATAATAGAATTATGTGCTCATTTAATTTATTTTAATCTAAAACAAAAGAATTTGACCGTTAACGACTGTTCAGGTTAGATTCTATTAGGAAATCTGTCAAATAGATAAAATGTCGCTATACAAGCGTGATTATTGCTCTCAAACGACGTTCTATATACATTAGAACTTCCCTGCAGTATTTTCGGTCTCGTTGATACTTGAAGATTTTTTTTTATTTCAAAATGCATAGGATGAGCAATTTTAGTAGCAGAAAAAATAAGAATATAAGTCACATTTAAGAAAAAATAAAAAAGAATTAAGATGAGATATATATTGTTACCCATATATATATATATATATATATAAAAACCCATATATATATATATATATATATATATATAAAACTAATAATTATTCTCTATATATATTTCAAATAAAATAAAAATATATTATTGCTTTTAACAGATATAGAGAAAATACATGACAGAGACTATCTTTTGGTTAAAGAAGAAACAAGGAAGAAAAAGAAATATGATTCTAGCAAAGACATTGATCTTGAGAAATTTGAAGCCGATATGGGTTGGACATGTTCAAATAAGACCTGTGATCTCACAGAAGAAATAGCGTTTATGAAAGAAGAAGTAAGTCCATTGGATAAGATTTTGGAAAAGAGTGTTATCAAGAGTGATTTTGAAAAGTTGCATGTTGTACCACCGTATGAGTTGAGTAAACGTCAGTTAGAAAAGCGTAAACAACAAGAAAAACAAAAGATGGGAATTGGCGCGGGATGGTTTAACATGAAGGCGCCTCGAATTACACCAGAAATTAGACATGATCTTGAAGTGTTGCAAATGAGATCGGTGTTAGATCCTAAACGCTTCTACAAGAAAAACGACATGAAAGCATTGCCAAAACATTTCTGTATCGGCAAGGTTATTGATTCACCATTAGACTTCTATTCGTCGCGTATCACAAAAAAGGAGCGTAAGAAAACTATTGTTGACGAGCTTATGGCAGATGCCGATTTTAAGAAATATAACAAGTGCAAGTATAAAGAGATTATTGAAGAGAAGAAAAAGACACATTACAAGGCATATAGACATGCAAAGAAACTTAAAGAAAAGAAAAAAAAATAGCATTACTATTAATTGTATAGTACAAAGCATGCTTTATTTTCTTGCATTCTTAACGATGGCACACATTTACATTTTTCTTTAATATGTATAATAAAAAATGTTTGTTTATTATATACACGTATAGAACTATACAAATCCTCAGTTTTTACCTTATTATTGTTTTTCCTAAACGCGCGAGACTTTTTATTATTGATTATATATATTTCTTCTCTCACATTTAGTCGGAGACAAATTTCTTTTAAGTCATTCCTCCAGTAATTTCAATACATGTTCCATTTATGTAAGAACTCTTGTCAGAAGCCAGAAATGTAACGACCTCTGCTACTTCTTCTGGTTTTCCCATTCTTTGCAATGATATTCTTTTTGTAAACATTTCTTTAATATTATCCGGTATAACTGCAGTCATAGAAGTTTCTATGAGACCAGGCAGTACTGCGTTTACTCTAATTCCAAACCTAAAAATGCATATATTTCTGTATATGTGTGTGTGTGTGTGTGTGTGTGTATGTGTGTGTTTACAAGATGTTTGAAAACTACTGAAAGATATTTTAATGACAAATTTCATTCATAAAACGTTTTAAGACGAAAACTCAAATATAATAGAAATGGTAAAGTTAATAATCTAAACACATAAAATTGTGCATATGACATACTGTCCAAATTCCATAGAAGCGCTCTTCGTCATTGCTATCACTCCAGCTTTTGAAGCACTGTAATTGCTTTGTCCAATGTTTCCTCGTGCACCAATAATGGAACTTACATTGATAATAGAAGAATCTTTAGTTGCATTTGATTCTATCATTGCTTTAGCAGCAGTTTGCATAATCATAAAAGTGCCCTTCAAATTAATATTGATTACATTATCAAAATCGTTGTCACTGAGTTTTATTAAAAAATTATCACATGTTATTCCTGCTGAATTAACAATGATAGAAGGTGACTTCAAAAATTGTCTTGTGATATCTCTAAATGCTCTTTCGATATCATCTCGCTTAGTGACTTGTAGTTTCAGTGCTACATGTCTGGCACCTGCAATAATAAATATAATAATAAATATAATATACATGATAAATATAAACATGAATTTATAGTTATAAAAATACAACTAAAAACTTAAGTCTTGTAAACATATAATGTAAATTTTATGTGTTAATTTACATTCAATATCACGAGTAAAGATTTATTAATCTATTTTTGTAAAAAAAACCTTTCAAAGTAAATACAGTTTCTTGAGCAGTGTTGATATTTTGATCGGTTGCTACAATATCGGCACCTTCTCGAGCCAAAATTTGACATACCGCCTTTCCAATACCGCTGCCAGCACCTGCAATAAATTGAGAAAATAACTTTTATATATATATATGTATGTATGTATATAAATATGTTTGTTTAGTAGTAGTTGGCCAAAGTCAGTCAATCATCTATTTGTATTTTCCGCGATAATTATTTGGAGAAAGAGTTGTGTTATGATTTATAGATATATATATACATGCATATTAGTGCATATTAGTGTATATTAGTGATTAATTTTATAAATTCAATAAAACATTCTTTTATTGAATAAACTCTTTCACAAACCAGTAACTAAAGCAAGTTTTCCAGCTACGAGCTTTGACATCTTGCAACAATAGTTGAAATGTTGCAGCGTCACAATCAACACTGCGTGACTTGCACAACATTAAATTGCAATAAATAGATATTCGGTCTTACCAACTCTGATTAACGTTAATCTTAAATCGGTTAACTGTGTGTCAACGTGATTGATCATTCTCTTAAACATCTAATGCGATTGGTCGTCTATGTTATGTAATCAAACAACAAATAATATATAAATCACTCGTTAAATAGAAAATAATAAAAGTGTGGTGCGAAAACACAGAAAAAAATCGTCAAGGTTTTCACACCTTGAGGGAGAAAACACACTTTCTCGTATTCTTTAATATTTTCCAAAGTAAAGAGCGAATTTTGTAAATTCATTGATTAAGTCAATCGCACATTACGTGCAAATGCACAGCTTCGCTGTGCGATAGTTGTATTTGTGCATAATATATATGTGATTGATCAATCGATAAATGAAAATATTCGCTCAAATTCAGTCGATTTCGCGAATATATTACTATGTAAAAACATACCCAGCTAATAGAAAATCAACTTTTTCGTTGCCCGACGACGGTGGGCGACAGTGCCACATATCACTGACGTCAAAGCGTAAGCGTAAAGCGTAAGCGTACCCGCAGTGACGTCAGAGAACGCGCAACGCAAGTGTTTACGGAAAAATTGAACTTGAATTATGTATCAGCGGCAGCGCGTGCGTTGTTTCGCGATTCGATACGAGATAGTGCGATTACGAATTCGAGCGGCGATAGTATATACTCTCTTGGTCGCGCGATCAAGACGTATAACGAGGACCTAAATTTAAACGAGTCTCAAACTCTCGCGAGCGAAGAAGCGCAGTCGCATGCAAGTGTCGCCCGAGTTTATCGAAAATTCAAATAAAAGATCTTTGCTGTGTATTCCCGCTTGAGAAATAAATTACGAATGACAAATTCTCAAGCAGCTGTATATGTGCAAACGGAGCTTAAAATATATATCAAAGCTTGATTAAAGCGGTTAAACATTCTCGAAAATAAAAAGTACATAAAACGATTTTGCATTCTGGTATCAGAAAGCATTTGGAAACATTGTCGCATCTCAATTCCAACATCTTTCACAATAACGAGAAATAGAGAACAGGCAAGTTGTAAATCAAGAGATCAGGGAAGCAAGGAGAGAGAGGTCGTATCGTAGCGACGACACTGGCAGCACCGAAGCGCCGCCGCGGTTCGTGCCAGTTTTATGTCGAGGCAGTTGGAGGCTGTATCGCGTACACATTACACATCAAGTTGGAGATTGGGTGTGCAACGTCAAGGGTGGACGACCAGCACTATCAGGAAAGAGAAGTAGGAGAGAGAGATAAATAAATAAATAAGTAAATAAATAGAAAAATATCGTATGACACGAATGGCGATTACAGAAAAGTTGAACATGGTGACAAGTGCACGGAGAGCGAGCGGAAAGATATCACGACATGCCGCGAACGTCTTTGCAGCGGTTTGATTCAGCGAGTAGCGGCATCGAGAAACGCAACGGAGAAGAAGGAAGACGTACAACGACGGCGTGGTGAGAAGCAAGACAAAGAGCGTATAAGGTGAGAGAAAGAGAGAGAGAGAGTGTGTGTGTGTGTTTTGCGTGCGCGCGCGCATATGCGCGCGCGCGTGTGTGTGTGTGTGTGTAAGAACGGAGAAGGCGACGCGTTCTTTCTCGTGCGAACGTTCCCTCGACTTGCAGGTAGCGCGTACACGGGCTACCAAGGTGTTCCGAAGCACGGCAGTGGTGGCCCAGGATGCTGCCCGACGCGGCAAGAAGATGGCCGTGATAGGCGAGCGCAGATATCACTCACCGGTCTGTCGAAACGCGTACACGGAGTTGTTTTCGTGTCGTAGGATCGACGATCAGATCGAGCGAACGATCACGTCGCCGTCACCCGCGGTATCTTCATCCACGGCATTAACGCACCGCCATCGGCACAGAAAAAAAGACAGTCACTTGCCGCCACTGTTGTCATCATTGCGGCAGCACGCGATGACGTCCTCACGTCCGGAAAGCGGCCTAGAGTCCGGTGAACTCAGTGAGACCGAGGATTGTTGCGTAGCGGAGACGGATCCGCTCTGCAGCGAGCTGTGCAACATACAGAGCGTCATACATGTCACGCGGCAGAACATCAACGCTCTGAACAGTCGCTTTGCCAACATGCAAAATCCACCCTCGATTTATCTCAAAGAATATAACGAACTGACAAATAAGTTGCATGAACTCGAGTTCAGAAAGCAAAAACTTAATGAACTGCTGAACGCTGAAAAAATTAGTTGTGGTGTTTTTGTATCAGAGACTGAGAGTGTAACGCAAGAAAGCTACGTCAGTGAATTGACGGTTGAAAACGAGTGTGCGATAGAAAGCATCAATGAAGCGCAAATAGCAGAAGACATCGACGATGTAGCAACAATGGAAAGTAACAACGGAGAACAAATGATGGAAATCGACAATGGAGTACAAGAAACCAATATGCGTATAACGGATAGCAACGATGGAACGCAAATGATGGAAAGTGAGAATGGAATGCAAATGGCAAAGAGCAACAACAGTGCGCAAGCGATGGAAAGCAACACGGTGGCGCAGTCAACAACAGTGAACAATAATGGGACGCAGAGTACGGAAAGTAACAGCGGAGCACACACGACAGAGACTAATAACGGAACACAGACAGATGTGCATATGGATAATATTGCAGCCACAAGCCCGAGAACACCAGTAAAATCCCTCAATACGTTGAGAGCGCATTTACCGAATCAGCAACGTACCAGCGTACAAGTGCGAGAAGGGCTTCCCTTGAGAGACGCATTGGCCAAAGCCATGAAACTTCGAAATCTCACACCTGAAATGTGCGCAGTTTACATGAAAGGTATGGAGAATTCCAAATACTTGATATCTTGGGACGCAGATATCTCGAGACTGGAATGCGATGAGATATCAGTGGAAATTCTCGACAAGTTTCCTATAACAACTTCTATATCGCACAACTATGTGCGTAAGACGTTCTTTTCATTAGCTTTTTGCGAGTGTTGCAGAAAGCTGCTCTTCCAAGGATTTTATTGCAGAACGTGTAATTTTAAGTTTCATCAGAGATGCGCGAACAGCGTGCCTTCCCTGTGTCATCAAGCGCGTATGCAGGATGTTTATTATAAAGCGTTGCTTGCACACAATCCAGAGACAACAGCTGGAATTTTGCAAGTTCCCTCGAGTTATCCTCCCTCGTTGCCACCGTCGAGAGAGAAACCTCCGCGTACTTTGGGTCAGCAAGATCGTTCGAGCTCGGCACCTAACGTCTGCATCAATACGGTCAAGCCACCGATTGGTGATCCTTTTCTAGATGAGTCCAGTAGATCACGAAGTTTAGGTCGACCGCCTGGTGCTATTCCGAGTCTCGTGTCTAGTAGTCCAACAAAGCACAGTCAGTCAACACAAGCTAGTCCCACTAGTACTTTAAGATCAAAGCGACCAAGAGCAAGGTCCGCCGACGAATCCTCCTCGAAGGTATTTTTAGCTCCCAGAGAATCTATCGAGGATTGGGAGATCCTGATGGATGAGATTCTCATGGGGCCACGCATTGGATCAGGTTCATTCGGAACTGTTTATAAAGCTCATTGGCACGGACCTGTTGCGGTGAAGACACTCAACGTCAAAATTCCTACGTCTGCGCAGTTGCAAGCATTTAAAAATGAGGTAGCTGTTCTACGAAAAACTCGGCATGTGAACATCTTGCTTTTTATGGGTTGTGTCAGTAAACCACAGCTCGCAATTGTTACACAATGGTGCGAAGGCTCCTCTCTGTATAAACATTTGCATGTTAACGAGACCAAGTTTGAACTACTGACGTTGATAGAAATCGGGAGGCAGACTGCACAAGGTATGGACTATCTGCACGCGAAGAACATTATTCACAGAGACTTGAAGAGCAACAACATATTCCTTCACGACGATCTCACCGTTAAAATTGGCGATTTCGGTTTAGCGACGGTGAAAACTCTTTGGTCCGGCTCTCAGCAGTTTCACCAGCCGACCGGCTCTATTCTCTGGATGGCACCGGAAGTCATTAGAATGAAAGAAGAAAATCCGTACAGTTTTCGATCTGATGTTTATGCGTTTGGTGTAGTGTTGTTCGAATTACTAGCTGGCCAGCTACCGTATTCAAATATAAACAATAAAGATCAGATACTGTTCATGGTAGGATGCGGCTATCTTCGACCAGACTTGAACAAATTACGTTCTGATACACCGAAAGCACTCAAGAGACTTACAGTGGATTGTATTAATTTTTCGCGAGATGAACGGCCGATATTTCGTCAGATTTTGGCTAGTTTGGAGAGTCTTCTACGCGGTTTACCTAAAATTACGAGATCGGCTTCCGAACCGAATCTTAACAGAACGCAGTTACAGTCTGATGATGTTCTATACACTTGTGCTTCTCCAAAAACTCCTGTAAATTTTCAGTTTGGAGCATTTCCCTTTCATTCTTCCGGTGGAAATATATAAATGTATCGGTTGTGTGAGAGACATTGTACAAGTCCGATACATTATATAAAAGAAAAATATTTAAAATATTAAATAATATAACGCGAGATAAAAGATTATCTTTACAAACATCTACATAATTCTTTCTTAGTATACTTTGATTATAACGTAAATCTTTGCTCGATGTCGAATGTGATAACATTCTTTTATGTAAAACAAAATTTGTGAAAACAAAATAAACTTATATATATGTGTATATATATATATATATACACATATGTAACAAAAGAAAACAAATATAACTTTTATCTTTAGACGCTACTTACTATTTACAAAAATAAATTTTCTGAATTTATTAGGTACAATATGTATATCATTCGTGTATTATAAAAATATGTTCAAAATGTATGTCGCCATCGCCAAATTATACACGAATGTGTTTGTACACACACACACATACACACATTATTCATATATATTGTACGTGTGCATGCGTACGTCATTGTAGTAATCTGTTAATTTTGTGAGATCCTTATGAAGGATGTAAAACTAACTTATAAACTACATACAAAGAATAAACGGCATTTAAGGTGTCGCTTATCTGAAAAATTTTTCTCCGAAATGATTTTTGTGTCTACTTTCTTAATTTTGTCTTTCTTAAGTATGTTCACACAATTGAAAAACATCTTTATAGTGATTTATAATTAACCCATAAGAGGATATTGTGTTTCGTAATGACGAAACCAATGTGCAAGAAACATAACAAGATTTTAATAGCACATAAAACATCTATTTAAGAAACAATTACGTTTATATGTACGATATATACTCAATAGAAAGACTTTTAGAGCTAACTTTAAGAATATTATTATTGATTTACAAAGTGATCGAGATTCTTCAATGTGTTGTATAAAAGTCTTATTCGACAAATCACGTATTTAGAGTATTCTTAGATATTTCAAATATTTTTTGAAAATACAGTCGAGAAAAGATAGAAAGAAGCTGACTTGTAACAAAAAACAAATAAAGTAAGAGAAACAGAATTAAAAATATTTTGTTGTTTAATAAAACGAAAGAATTATAAGCTTGGAAAATAATAATATGAAGCAACATTTTTTTTGAAGAAATATTAACGTTTATTTAAACTTTTATTTTTTTGTCATATATTTTTCTCATATATACGTTATAGTCATATTAATACATATCTAGTATCTATCTACTATATAGTTCAATATATTATAGTTCTGATTTGCTAGAGTAAGAGAGAGAGAAAGAGAAGGAGAAAGAGAATAAAATATTTCTCAATCTTTCACTCTCTTTTTCTTCTCTCTCTCTCTCTCTCTCTCTCTCCCTTCCTCTTTCAATGCAATTTATATATTACGATCTAATATATGTATAGATATAATCGTGTGATACACATAATAAGATACATTTATTAAAATTAACAATAAGACGCGAAAATTACTTATCATATGCACTTTGAGAAATTCTTGTACGAAATTTCTATCTTAGAGAGTTTTTGTTTCTCTTTCTTTGTAATAATTAACACGATTACCTCACGCATTAATAATAAATTTAAGTTTTATATTTAATTCTTTGAACGAGAAAGAAACAAATATGCGCGCGTAGATTTCCAATTTATATTTAATTAATATAACGATATATGAAAACAAAAAAATGTGCGACGCGATATATATTTAGAAGCTTGTAAAATAGCTTCATAATTCAGGAGGTAGCGCGAGTTCGATTTTGAATCAATCTAAGACAATGCAATATTACAGTATTGAAAAATTCAGTTATTATACGTATTGCATGTAATACCTTAAATCTTTGTAACGATCAAACATATTCACATAACGTGTTCACAACGATACACGTATGTGCAAAAGTGCATTTCTGCGACAAAAAACTTTCTTTATACAACGCAAGACATTTATTATAAAATGTATTCAATGTTTTAAATAATTTGCTATGTATGTGAAGAAAGAGAGCACATATAGTTCGAAAGTCGAGAAAAAATAACATTTTGTAAAATAGTAGAATATATATATATGTATAAAAAATATTTGCTAAGTATTTAAATTTTTATTATACAAGTGTGAATGTGTGTATATAGTTAAATATATAGAAATATCTTAGAAAGAACTAATAAGATAAAATTCGAATAAATTGATTAAGTTTTGATATAGGTAAACAAATGGTTTCTCTTGACTCAACTTTTTAAAACCGAGCAACTTTCTTGAGCAACTTTGTTGTGTCCCTGTTTCCTCTTTGGCACGAGTTTTGCGACACTATACTGTGCATACAAATACTGATCGGTAACTGACAGTAATATAATTTTAACAGAAGAAAAGTAGCTGATGAGGATGTACGTTAATGGGTATCAACACGAAAGGAGAATTTAGCTCAAATCAATGCTGTTTTATTCAAAAGAGTAATATGAGTCAAAAGAGACTGCTGTATAGAGGAGTTTTGTTTTGTGTACTTTTTGTCGCACGAGTATACAAAATCTAAGAACAAACTTTGAAATGCATAATATATATAATACTTAGAGCGCGCGAATGGTCTTTTATTCTCTTCTATATCCTGTAACAAACATATACACACATCCCGACTTTTTATTTATTTATTTATGCTATAATTCATTGTGCGGCGACTTATGTGATGTAAACAAGTGCCGGATTTAAAATCTTTGTTGTATAAAAGGGAGAAAGAGAGAGAGAGAAAAAAAAAAGATATGAGAAAAGATAGAGAAAAAATGCGATTCAAACATCAGAAATGCAAACATAATAAGCAAAGCAAGCAAGATTGAAATTGTACATCGTGCTAACATCGTTGATATTGGATTTCTGTTAGTGGAAAAGAAGCAATGGTTTGTCACAAGTTTAAGAACATTGTAATCTATAAAAAAAAAGAAAGAGGAGAAAGTGGAGGAAGAAGAAAAGGATGCGTGAAAAAGAAACATACAACTTGTCTTCCGTTACCCATCGATCTCAGGTAAAAAAAAAGGAAATTTTCCGTTTAAATTTTAATCCTAACATCAACCGAGAAAAGTAAATTATTCGAGTTATTTAAAATCAATGAGTTGGTGCACACACACGTAAGCAATTTTTATCGTGTTTTGTTATAAAATAATGCAGACTGCGTATGTACATGTGTTGTAAGATTTTGTTTCGCCAAATTTTATTATTAGTCATCTTCTTCTGCCTTTGAAAAATTTTTTAAGAGTTACGTGTTAATGGTTTATATTTTAAAATCATATTTTTGCCAGAATACATTTTTCCGCACATCATTTCTCTCTTCGGGCTCGTATTTTGTTTTTGTAAGATATGTTCATTAAATATTTGGAATAAATTTCTTTCTCTCGTCTCGAAAATTCGAAACATCTTGATTATTGACATTTTGCATATATTTGTATACATGTATAGAACATACAACACATCGAAGATTTTTTTCTCGTAACATGTTAAGATTTTGTCTTTAAGAAAGGATCTTAAATAATAGATCTGTGCTCTTCTCAGAGTTCGCAATGGCGATAATTCGAATTTGGTGTGTGTGCGCAAAACTTAGTGAGACTTTTTTTTGTGCGATGCATGTTTTCTGATGTGAATAGAACTTTGATTTCCTTTCACTGATTCAATCGTAACAACAATCTGTGTTAACTAACACTAGGTCAGCGATAATATGTATATGTTCGTTGTTCCTTTCTAGTAATTTTCTATCCATATAGAACAGAAATATAGACGAGAGAAATATAATTAATGATATTCTTAATTTTAACATCAATGTTTGAAATTGGCTATAAGTTGTATCAACACAATGTTAAATTAATTCACCCAATTTGACGATAATGAGAAAAGGACTTAGAATTAAAAGGAAGTCATTTCGCGTATAATTTAATTGTTTTCATTTTTAATAAGAAACAAGAAACACACTTTAAATCTTCAAACATAATATACTTGTTTTTTCAATCAAATTCTTTGTTGTTTTTTCTAGAATATATATAATTTTTTCTACATTATATAGCTGACGTGATAAAAAGATTTATTTGATACGTTTGTCGACGTGAGAGAGAGAGAGAGAGAGAGAGAGAGAGAGAGAGAGAGAGAGAGAGAGAGCGCGTTATGTGATGTTATGTGTGTTTTTTGTTCAATCACTGAGATTTGTTCAATTGCTAAATACTTTTCTCAAGATTCCACGATCACAGTTTTATATACATCACAAAGATATATTTTATTATATAATCTTGATGAAAGAGAGAGAGAGAGAGAGAGAGAGAGAGAGATAGATAAATTGATTGATTGATTGATTGATTAATTAATCATTTGATTAATGTGCGGTCTGGTCGACCGAAAGAAAACACATACGTATAAAAAAAAAGAACAAAAAATAAATTATTTTATATTCGCGTAATATATGTGAAATTTTTTATTTTTTATTGTGATACTCTCTTCCTGATATTTCCTGTTTGCTCGACTATATAGGATATTTATTTAATGAATCCAAGAGGCTTTTTGTGTCGATATTTAAAACGATATGTCTTGGCTTTAAGTATTCCAAATCAAAAAGCATGAAAAAGATATATTTATAAATTGACGGGGGACAATGAACTTTGGAAAATAAAAAATAATAAAATAACGTCAGTTTAAAGTAAAGTGACAAAATGGTCTGTTACAGGATACGGAAAAATAGTAATTGTTGGAATATTAGGAATTTCAAAGTTTATGTTTTAGAATAGAATGTATTGGAGATGTGTATATACACAATTGCAAGTAACGATCGGATTAGTAGTTTTTCCAAATCATGCACGCACGTTCTGAAAATATGGTTTTGAGAAAAAAACGCTTTAATATAACGTAAATTAATTTTACTATAATTGAGTAAAAAGTAATGATAGACAAAAATATTAACAGGTAGAAAAAATCACCAAGTCTTAATCATTAGGTGCTAACTATATAGATTCGATTATTCTATTTATTTTATACAATAACATGAAACGCGTTTAAAAATATCTTTTACGGTGAATTATATTTCCATCGTTATCTTCCGGTGGAATTGGAAGGGGTAAAAAATAATCAGTCGGTAATTTAAAAGTTACGTTAAAAGACACGAATAGATGGCGGTTTAATAAAGTTTCGTCGTCTTTATCCTGGATTTCGAGCCATTAAAAAGCTAAACGAAAGGACAACTTTATTGCAATAAAATTTAGTTGTAACAAATAATTGCTTTATTTATATAATATCATTACAATATAATTAATAAAATTATTATAACAAGTTTTTATGTAATTTATGTTTGATATGCAGTCTTAGTTGAAGCAGATGGTTTAATAAGTTAGTTATTATCTATTTTATAAATTATAAATTATACACATTGTACTCTTATACATATGTGTCTACGTGTAAGAAAGTTTTTTAAAAAAGTGACTATAAATTTTGAATTTTACAAAGAATATAAGTACTGTGTAATAGTGTTTTAATGTATTCTTCGTACATACACACTATCAGAGTTAGAGCTCTGCCAAAGAATATATGTACATCGTGATAGAGCGCATAAAATGGTAAGGCGCATGCGTGGTTCCAGCTGATCTTTCGGCCGGTCCGACAGTAGTCGATGTCGAAGTCTCGAAAAGGTGGTGTGTTATTAGTCTGTTTCGCTATCCCTTCGCATTTCGCATTCGTTATCTCTTCGCTTGTCGCACGCGATAGACGACGCACATACAAATGTACGTATGTGAGGAACGCGCGTACAGTTGTGCAAGTATAACAAGTGATATCCAAAAGTGAGAATGACGATAAGAAAGTGCACGTTTGTACGCGGAGGAAAAAGAGGAGAACAAGGTTAGTGAAATTGGAGCAAAATTCGGCGCGGCCAACGACACAACGCGACACGATGTTTCATAATTATTTTTTTCTCTGTCTTTTTTTCGAGAGAAATGCGTGCGTGATCTCGTTATCGCGTCGGCATATTCACCTAGCCGATGAATAGCCTTTCGCTTTTCTTCTGCAATTGATCGAAATATTTAGAGTCGATACCGCGCGTTTATAGGGTTGCAACGCATTCTCGCCGAGAGTATCGGTAGAGAGTATCATTACCTTATTAAGCGACGTTAGCAGGAAGTTGAACTCATTGATACTGACAAGTAGCAGTCAATGACCGGATATCGAAACTTGTGACGTTAATAATAATAGATTCGCACCATTCTCTTTCTTTTCATTTTTTCTTTTTTTATTTTCTTTCTTGTTTTTACAAGTGCCATTATTTCGTCTTATTTTCAGTTATATGATTGGAAGAAAAATTTACTTCTTTTATTTTATCCTATACATTAATATTGAAAAATCGAATAAATTTTATTTAAAAGTATTTCTCTCTCTCTCTCTCTCTCTCTCTCTCTTTCTCTTCCTCTTTCTCTCCTGCAGATTTTTTACAAAATAATATGATTGTATTGATGGCTCATCCATTATAAGTTCTTGTTGTCATCTTCGCATGTTAGAGCACTTTTTTCAAGCGAACGGGACGGTTTTTAATTTTCTTCGCTGAGTCCGTAGTTGACAATGTAAGAGATGCGCGCACACTTGGATATTGCTTACCTGCGGCTTAACAGAATCGATGAGATAACCCGGCATCTATTTTCATTTGCAGTGTCGAGTCCGATAGTCGGAGGACATCATACTACTGCTATCAGATCGAAACATATTCATTGACTGGAAGAACAACAACAAGCTAGTGGACAGTATCACAGATCGCCGAACTTAAACTTACTTTTCGTTACTTGTGCTACAAATGACAATTTATTTTTCTTGATTTACGACCAAGTTATAAACTCTACTAAAAGAACGTGTTGAAAAAGTCACTCATTTTTTTATCAGGATTACAGCAACATTTTTCTTTTACTGATGATTTTATCGAAGAATAATAGATGTTGAGAAGCTATTGTTTCTCATTGTTTCTTAATGCGCATTTCCTCTTTGGATAGAAAATCGCGAAAAATCAAACTCTTCCTTACGGATCATTGGCTGTTACGTGCTCAGTACTAATAATCAGTAAGACTGATTTTCTGTGTGTCTTCGAAAACGAGTCAAGATTATCTTCGACAGCGCTAGCACTGACTGCGAAATGACAAATGTGCAAGAGATCCGAGTGGGAGAATATTCAATTTGGACATAGGTTAAGTGATAATATCGCGCAATAATATAAAGTAATGATATAAAGTGAATACATACAAAATGGATTGAGTATTTCGAATTAGATAGCCAGAACGTTAAGAGAACGTTAAAGACGTGTGTGATGTTCTCAACCAACTATTAAAAAGACTATTGCAAGATTTTCCGCTTTGCTAGCAACATTTTTTATTGGATCATCGTTTCCCTTTAGAATTCTTAAATATTTCGTCACGTTCAAAATTGTTTTTTATTCCTCTTTGTCTTTTTCCTTTCTTTTGCTCTTTTTCTCTCTTTGAAAACATTAACTTGAAACCTCGTGAGATATACATATACTGCAAGACTGTTTTGTTATTTACTATTTTTTATTTGTGTTTTTTTCCGCAATAAAAAGACTGAGACTGTGTGAGACAATCCATTGGAAATATTGCATGTGACTAATTACTCTCTCTCTCTCTCTCTCTCTCTCTCTCTCTTTGTTTTTCTTTCTTTCTTTCTATTTCTTCTGGCAATAGCAGTTATACGACAAATTGTCAAAGTTGAACAGATCACGAGACGTACACAGAGTCTGTCGCGCCCTATACATGCGACCATTTAAGAAACTGACCAAAATATAAAGATTGATTCGTTATTCTGTAGTTTAATTCAAAACTAATTAAGAAAAAGTAAAACATGTACGCATACATATCTTACGAAATTTTCTCTCAATTTGATACTCGTCGAATCTTGACTGAATAATCGTGAATATTAGTAAAAAATAAATATCTTGTCTTAGAGCAAGCACAGTATATATGTTTATATTTAAAATATATACAAAAATATGTATGTAATACACAAAGAAGACGCTGCCAGCTTAATGTACAATAAAAGAATAAGCGCGTTTTAGCAGAAATCAGCCGGTGAATTCATGTAAACACAAACGTGTTGATTTTTTCTCTCAAGATTGATAATGATGATAATGACACAAATTCCAAACATGTTGCGATAAAGTGATCGATACGTATTACGACGAAATTCGGTGATGCCAAGTGAGGTCAGTGTTACTTCTGCATGAGGACGTAAAGGAACAGGATGGGCTGTGGACAGAGCAAAATCGGCAACATCTATCCAAGAAACAAGAAAAATAAGAACTACAACGCGAAGAAGAACGACGACTCTCTTTGTAAGTACATTTTTCAATTTTTCAAAAGATTTATATAACAAAATTATATACTTTTTTTCATATAACAAACTTGACAAAGTTTAAAAATTTTAAAATTTTCATGATTAGCGTGAGATCTTAAATAAGATGATATTACATATGTTATAACTGTGAGATATGTAACTCTAAAAGGAAACATGTTTGTTCAAAAAATAGAATATGATTTTTTATGAGTTATCAATTTTTTCTTTATCAGTTCATTAAAATTACAACTCTTTGAAGTGCAACTCCCTTTAATTGTTCAGCGTAGAATATCTAGCCAACGGAATCTTTTGAAGCACTTTTACATTCCTTTTGCACACTTATTCGTATTGTGAAATGAAAAGTTATTCCATTCTATTGCGGAATTTTACTATTTTCACGTACGTTTTGTTGAAACACATGAAAGAAAAAACTTTACAAATATAACATACCAATCTTTTACGGAAGAATTTACATAAATGATTAATTATAATACAAAATGTTGAAATTATAGACAGACAAAATTTTATAGCTATGTGCGTGTGTGTGTGAACGAATTGGAGCGCTAGTTAAATTTATGTCCTCTAATCGCATGCCGGAACGTAACTGGATGTTTACCGATGCTGTGAGCTAAATATACATTGCGATAATACTGATATTCGTATATCTCAAACGTTTTCGCTTTCATGCATTCCCTGAAAGTGTCTTTTTCAGTGATTGACCCACATTTCAAGACCATTAATGTTTCTTGCTAAAGAAAAGAACAAGAAAAAGAGCGATGAAGATTAACATTCGTCAGTTTAGTTTTTCTATTACTGTTGCAGAAAACTATAAATAAACTGTTCTTGTTGCATAAAGCAACACATTTCTCTCAAAAAATAGAGCATAGAAAATATAGCTACTTCCTGTTTTTATATGATTATATATATATATATATATAATGTGCTTTTTTACACGTTCTTTTTTAATGTTTTTGAGAAACATGTTTCAAAAAAAGCAAAAACCCTGGACATACTCCACGTAAAGCTTGTCTTTCGGCTCCAAGTGCAGGGAGGACACTTTTTTTATCCTTTCTTCTAGCCCGTTATTGTAAGTGTGTAACACAATTATACTGCACAGTTTGCGCACCCCTTGCTTTTAGATCATCGTGACGCTGACGCGTGCGCAAAGCATGCTCTCCGTTTACGCGCGTTTATCCGTCTCGCTCTATTCCGGCCGAGTAAACAAGACGAGCCTCAAGGACCAGGGCCAATATTATCGCGCTCGGTAGTATGTGGAGTGCAGCTGGCGTATAAAAGCTGCGTTTTGCTCCGTCGTTAACGTTTGTTTCGCTTGGCGATGTTAAAAGTGCGAACAGTCCTCTCATTTCGTCTCGCGTGCAAGTACTCTCTTTAATGATCTCGTATCGTAAGAATTGGATCATCGTCGCGTATCGTGGCAAGTAGTTGTGTATACGTGTATAGATGATTTTATCCCGCAACATTGCGGGACAGATTCACACAAGATCTATGATTGGGTGGAATAGTGAGAGAAACGTGTTGTGGAAACGTAGTCACGGTTTGAGAACGGGATTATTTCGAAGTGCGAGTTTTCCCGTTGGCGGCACATCAGATTTTCGGGATAAACAGAAGGGCGCGAGAATGTGGCTCAAGCTGCTTCGCCAAAACATAACGAATCTGGCCCGCAGAGCAAAAGGTATCTAAGCGGTTTACTTTTCTTTTTTTTTTTGTCTGTTATTCAAAAGCGCGAAGACTCGTATGTATTAAACTCTTAAATGAAAATGCTGCGTTACTTGAGTTGGTACATAAAAATCTTTTTTCTTATTTTTATATATTTTAGTTTTGTCGACTTGTACCGCCATCTTCAAAAGTTCAAAATTGTGTAGTTTTTAGAAGAAAAACAATACGAGAGAAAAAATATTCTCCTTATATCGTTTTATATTATATCTTTTCTAGATTTTTTTTTAAGTTTTTGTGTTTTACAATCTCTTAAACATCGCATTTTTTAATTGTTAGTGCATATATATGTGTATATTTATTATAAATTTTTCACATAAACTTTTTATATCTCGGATATATAAATTTATTATGTAAAACTACAAACTTTTAAATAATGAAAAAATAGATACGATTAAAAGGCGGACACACGTGTCCGCTTTCGCGCTGGAAAAAGAGATATTCTATTAAAGGTGAAATAAAGCCGCTTTTTTTTATCGCACTTTTTTTTGGTCAGTAATGCGAACCATCTCTCCGTTTCGTCGCTTGTGTTTCGAACTTGTAGTTGTTTATTCTCTCTTATAAAAGGATTAAATATTCGCATCTTGTTGCTTCTACGAATATACTTGTGCAGCTGTGTTGTGCGTTTTAATTCTAGAAAAATATCTCTTATTATAGTATGTCTCTTTCTTATTTTGTTTATTTTAATTAGTTTATATGAGGACATCGTAATAATGAAAATCCTCGACATCGCATATTGCAAGTATCTATCAAGCTCCCTTTCGAACATTGTGGTTTTTACAAACGTGTTTCTTTTAGTTTATTCTTTCTTACAAAATCATTTTGCGACGAATTGTTACGAAATATGTCTACATGTATGTATGTATACGTACGATGTGTATACGTGTCTCTCTCATAGATCGGACTGTTCGATGGAACGTGATGATGGTCACGAAAGCGAGTTTCGGCGGAATAGCCTTGATATGACGAGATATGAGAGCCGTATGTACACGTATATAGTTATTTGGTTGGTGAAGTATTAAAGCGTCTACGTTAAAATATCGTACCATAAAATCTTTCAGACAGGATTAAACTCATGGAAACGTTATAGCGTTTTCGTGACGTAGAAACATCCACATTACACGATACTTGATAAAAAAAAAGAATGAATATGACGAGAAATATCATTAGAGCACTCATTAAATGTGCAAGAAAAACATTGCAGGCATTTCAGTATTGATTTGTTAAGACGCGCATCGAAAATCCGTGATTCTCGTCACGTCGCAAACATATATCATTTATCAAAGCTGCATCTCACTAGGTAAACAATGCGTGTTAATAAACACACACATTATTAAACTGTACTATAAAACGTTATATACTTTATCTTGACAAAAAACATACATATTCATAAATTATTGTAGAAAATTCTATTCTACATTCTGAGAGACTAACGCAATTTTGATATAAAATGTACAATTTTGATAAAATCTTGTCAAAAACTTGTTAAATCTTAAATTCTTTAAGATGTTATACAGGTAATAAAAATAAATAAAAAAATATAATGAATTGCAGCTACTCACACTTTTGTTTGTGAGAGTAAACGTTTCCTCGTTTAAATTTTTTAAATCATATAGGTAATTTTTAAAACAGACACTTGCGTACGCGTACGCGCGCGTGCGCGTGTGTGTATGTGTGTTGAGACAGATTGGCGACGCCACACCGCTCTTCAGCTTACTTAAAACTTCTCAAGCAAACGCTCTTGACGAAGAAACCGATGTATTAACGCCTGTCAAGGATGCCACATCCTTGAAACATCTCTCTCTCTGCGACTTACCAGAAAAGTATTATGTGAAAAAAATATTACTTGAATTCATACATCTGGTTTCTTGTTGAGAACAAAAGTATTTGTTAAAAAATAATAGAAATTTAGAACTTGTTATTTTTCCTCTTGGTAGTACATAGTTAATCTTCTTGATAAAAAAAATAAGCAAAAATCAAATCACATATATTATACTTCTAATGCTTGTATATGTGATTTCTTTTTAACGGAGATCCGTTGGTCTCAAATTTTTACAAAGATAAGGATTATTTTTATAAAGATTCGACTATATATTACAAACATGTGTAGATAAATAGATATACATATATCTATCTATCTCGGCTGCCGCGTTTTTTTTTTGTGTATGTTATTTCATTTATATAGGTGAACAACTATCGGAGGAGATTGCCGAGATACGTTATCACAATCGCGATTATTGCAGCGATATTGATTTTAAGTGAAACCGACTTGGAGAGGTTCGGCTGCTGACTGTAATTAGAGAACGACTAGACTTTTGTACCTGTTTGCAAGTTTTCTTTTCTCTTAACTTAGGCATAGCACGAGGAGTTTGAGAAAAAGTAGCCCAGTCACCAAAAGTCGATATTCTCTATATTATGTTTCGTATATTTCGAAAATATCGCTCGCTATAATAATGAATGCAGTGCTTCTTGAGCTATAATATGTATTTGTTGGCTCTCAACTTTGCTACCGAAGCGATTTTTTCATGTATATCTTGCCCATCTCTCGTTGCCTCGTTCATTAGATGGTTGTAAAACCGTGTAATTAAGGGAAGTAATTAAAAAAATTTATTCCTTTTATTAGAAAATGGTTAAAGTGTTTGTCATTTTACAATTTGTTGAATAATTTAAATTCTCCCCGTTTATTTCTGAATTTTACTTGATTTGAAATTCAAACTCGATGTTACATTTCGTAACTAAGAACTAGAATTGTTACTATCTAATGAAGTATGCATTAGACTCACCTTTTAAAGAACTGTAAAATAATGATTAACACGTTATGTAAATTAGCTATTGTTAAGGAAACTTTCTGCGACGGTCTATAATATAAAATCTTTGCTCGTCTATAGTTCCAGTAATATATAATATTATATTTATTAGATACATTTCATCATGTAATATAGTAATAGGTACGTGGATCGTCGTTTGTGTGCGAGGTTGAGTCACGTTTAGTACACTTGTACTCAACGAATTAGTGCGTGTAAATATAATACAATTTCCGCAGTTAATAAATTTTTAAAGCTGTAAATTTTTATAGAAATAACAAAATTTTCTATACTTTTCTTACATAAAAAAAAAAAAAAAAAAAAAACAAAAGATACACGTAAATGAAATGTCATTTGATGTGACATTAACTGGTTAAGCGATGATAGGTTGTATGGTCCAAGCAAACCTCGATACAGGACTTTAACTTGTTGCGGTGTATACAAGATGCGGGTTGAGTAATCGCGCGTGGTGTCGCGGCGACAAGCCGACCGCTTTATTATTAGCGTATAACGCATGACGTGAACTTCCGTGCGTGTAGCAAAAATATCTACCTATATTCTTTCCTTTCTTCTCTTTGACCTCCTCTTTGACCGTTTAAGTAATATAATAAATCGCCGTTATATACATAGTCGATTGAATCACATTGTTTGATCGGCATATCTCGATGCATTTAGAGTATCGTCTGCGTCTTACACTTGCCGGTTATGTGGCAATTTCTAATTTCTATAGTAAATGACATCAGCACGTGGAAGAGGTCTCTATATATTACACACTGTTATCTCACTTTGTCACCTAAGAATTATCATTAAGTTTTGTAGAAGATAATAACCGTTTTTAACGAACAAGCAAAAGTCTTATCGACGTCTGTCGTCTCGTTTGCAAATTCGTTACATTATTTATACATATCGGCATCAATTTATCATGTGTGAGACAACTTAAGCGCAATGATTAATTAATGTCAGGTATGACCTTATCGAAACTTATTTTGTGTTTTCTTTTTCGCATTGTGTGCATTTTATTGCAGTTTATTTTAATTTTTTATTGTTTTGATTACTGACACGTTACTGTACAAAATAGTTTTTGTTTCTATCAGAGTTTTGTAAAAATATGTCAAAAAGTCTCGTTAAATTGGCACTGCATGAAGCGTAGGCAATTTAAGACTGAAAAATTACGAATTCTGCTTGTATAAGTATATATACATGTAATACATACGCATTTCGTCAGATTCAAGATCAACTAGATCCGAATAAAGCGTGACTAAAAATTTCACACGCTTTTCTTTTACATACTTATTACCGATAAATGTATTCACCGCATTAGCGGTGAGTTTTTGTGGATAGCGTGTGATGGCGTACAATGTCGAGTTTAGGAGTATGTGAGTGCAATTTTTTGTTAGAAGAATAAATACGATACCATAACACATGTCCAATTTTATTTTTTTTTTAATCTCACATGTTTACAATAAGTGGTAAATATTTAGACAATAAGTAAATAGACTTTTAACACACAACAAATTATCTGAATAATTAAGAGTTAACTTGTGTTCTATTTATTGAAATTTCAAAGAAACACATTTTCTTATATGGCTCGCAAAGCTTGCCGAAACGCAAATTGATTTATTTATGTCTGAAAGATGTGTTTCACAAGATTCTTCCAGTGTAATATCATGCCACGATAGCAAGATACATCATCCAATCTATTATTCGATATGTGAAACATAATATAACTGTGATGCGAGTATCGGTAAAAATATCTCTGATCATGCGACGTAACGTAGTCGGTATATTACGTTACTTTGACACATGTACGTATCTGTTATAAATATGCACTCCATTTTGATATATTTATACAGTGTGTTCCAAAAACCAGGCACTTTCGCTCAAATGTAAATTTGTTTGAAATAAAAAGAAATAGCAATTGCTGCCATCGGTCGTGATAGCAATTCCTCTCCAAGTTCATACTCATCTTTGCGTTTGTTACCGATAAGATTAAGTGTGTTTGTGTTAGCATTGTTGAACTTTGCCATCTCTCTTCTCTTTTACTGCTCTCTTAATCGTGTTTTTACACGCCGATATAAAAAATAAATAACAACAAAATAACTAACACAAAGAAAACCAACAAAGTAAGATCTTATGTGAAATCAGAAAAATGTTAAGAATATTAACAGTTGTTAATCTCATTGTTAGATAATAAACATTAGAGCTTTCTCTTTCTCTCTCTCTTTCTCTCTCTCTCTCTCTCTCTCTCTCTCTCTCTTTTCTTTCTTTTTGCGCTGTTGCTGACACAATAGGTTCGTCTCATGTCCGTGTTTTTTTTTTGTGCTTCAGGTAACGCGTCGTCCGTAGAACAGAAAAACGGAAATAGTATCGTCAAGGGTAACAAGACAACCACCAACGGTGGCGAAGTGAACAAAAACGAAGATCAAAATAGCGGCGTCGATGCTAAGGAACAAGCAAAGAAGAAACCAAATGTTCCCGGAGGCGGACCTCTTTTACAACAAACGTAAAGTTGATTTTAATATTTTCTTATTAATATTTTATTTGAAATTCTTGGAAATATTAATATTTAGAAAACAAATTTTTTTTATTTTACGGACATTTTATTTTTTTGAGTCTCGTACACAAAAAATGTATTTAAGTTAATCAAATCAAGTATGCGCGCGCGGGTAATATGGCGCACACTCTCTTCCCATGATTAATATATCTATAACATTGATGTTAAAATAATAATAATTTATTTACGCAAAGAACATTTCTCGTGATTAAAATAGTTTATATCTACTGAAAACACATTGCGATAACTTGTCGCTTACGTTTGTTCGACTACTGAGATTACAGTTAAGCAGTATTCATTGCTTGTAATTAACCTTTCTCTTTATATCACGAATTTTTCAGGGATATATCCAGCAGTCAGTTAGATTTTTTCAAGATGCTCGACGAGAAAATTGAAAGTGTAAGTCGTAATATTTCATTTTAATCAATTTTATCTGAAAAGAAAATGATTTATATTATATATGAGTATGTGCTAGTAATTTCCTGTTTCCCGTACCATTTTTTGCAAAAGATAACATTAATCGGCTTTGTAGGATATCTGATAACTTTATTTCTTTAATACTACATATATAATACTATATAATATATATACACACACTATATAAAATCTATTTTTTCAATGTAACACTTTTGTGTGTCACTTTTGTATTAATTTGCTTAATTTTTTTTAAGAAATGGTATAAGTACTTTCTTTTTTTAAAATCTGTTTTAAATCTGTCTTTTTTTAATCTATTTTTGTTCAAATATTATACATATAAAAATTGTCGTGTAAAAATTATTTTAGCCTTTGTCAATTTGATAAGTCACATTTGAATCGATGAGCTTGTTATATCAGTTTTTTTTCGAGATAAGAGACAATTCGTTAACAAAATACAATTAAGACGAGAAAATAGTAATAGCCATATCATCGCTCAAAGGCAGGTAGGTTATACAAATACTAACAATGAGTCGAGAAGTCTACTTTGCAAGATTCATAAAGATCCGCTCATTCGCGAATTTTTATTAATTAATAACTCGTTAATTATGTGAAACTTAAAAAATGATAAAGGACTTTTCGATTTCTTTTCGGTGCAAGCCGCTCTAGCTGAGAGATGGTAAAATTATTGCCGGACATCAATAACAATATTACATAATTGAGATAATGAAAAATGTTGTTACACTATATTCATCGCGGAAATCTTTCGAAAGTTTGATGAAACGATGTATTTCTTCACGTGCACAATGGTTTATCTTATGGGAAGTGTATACTAGAATAACGTTAGTTTCTCTTCTCTTAAAATTCTGTTTGAAATTGCAGGGTCCGGATTACGACGAGAGTCTCGACACAAGTAATCAAGAAGATCGAGTAATCAGCTTGCTGCGTCGCTGGGAACTGGCTAGCGTAAATTGGTCAAGCGTCTCTGACTTAAATAACATTTCCTCACCTTCTAAGCAGAGATGTCGAATTCTGAGCAGCTCTAAACAGAGCCTCAATGCAAAGGATCGCGAGGGCATGAGGAACATAATAGGCGGTAGGCCGGAAAGCGCTCCAATTTTCATGCGTAACGCAAATCGTATGGACGGACTGCAGGACGGCCACCGCTGTCCATCGCCGAATATGCCACGTCATGTGCTTGAATCTATTACGCAAAGTCCGACCCAGGGAATGAAGACGACTACGCCAGTTTGCGCGTCGCCAATTGATGTTCGCTACGTTCACGACGGGAAAGAATGTTCGGCCATGACCGAACAGCAATCGAACAAACTGCACTATGCCAGTCAGAATCCGATGAACGGCGAATATGTAACGCAGCAGGCGCTTTATCGCGAACAGTATCTGCAACAGACCGGCATAATCACCGTGACACCTCAATACTCGACCAGCATGTCTGGTAGCAGCATCCTTAGGAGCAATTCGTACGTTCAGCATTTCCAGATTGCCGCAAAGCCTCAGCACTTTGTTACGACTACGAGAGAACGGAGTTTTAACACTGCACAGATGACGTGACCAGCGGATTCAAATCAGCGATCATCGAGATAAGACTGAACTCTGTGAAGAAAGTCGGAGAATAAGGCTACAAGCTTTGACGCGATAAGGATGGTTGGTTTACTACAGAAAGTTATAAGAAAAAATCGAACTGTTTTTCTGCTAATAAAAGAATAAGACGAACAAAAATCTGAAAAAATAAGAATGATTGCAATGCAAGTCGTATATTCCTCTCTTCCTTGAAAATATTCTTCTAACTTTACTTTTGATAATGATTTTCGAAGTATAAACTAAGAAATAATAAACGAAAAGAAACAAAACTTTTAAGGAAATCGGAAGTGCGTGTCATCAATAAAGGTTTGTCCCTTATTGCTGCCTAATAGTCGAAAAAAAAAAACGCCACATACGAGAAAAAGAGTGAAATATCGGTATTGTAAATTGCGCGCAAGATAGAAATTCTTTGAAAGTGCCAAAATATTAAAGCGATTTGAGTGTTACAAATAAAAGAATTCGCCCACTAAAATTCTTCTATACGATTGACTTGATAATTGATATATAAGAAATACGACTCGATGTGCGTATGATATATATCAGTTCATTTGGTTCGTTTTTTCTGACCTCCTTTTTTTTTAATCGATAGTTTCCACGTTGACTACGAATATTGAGTCATTAAGTATGAAATTTGACAAATATTTTATATTTATATATATTAAGTATGAAACTGGATGAATATATACACACATATATATATTTGTCAAGTTTTATACTTAATGACCCAATATTTTACAAATGAGAGTACGTGTAAAGCGCGAAATTGGTCGTATAACGACGTTTTGTATACCTGTATTAGCGTAACATCTCTCTAAAGAGTCTATGCATGTATATGTAGGTATGTAAGTACTATATTTGTATGTAGATATGTATGTATATGAAAGTACTTAAGACTTCTCTGTGAGTACTAATTTTAGCCATATTGAATTATAATGTCAGAAGCGAAAAATCACAAACTTTCTTCTTATTCTGCATTAATGTATATAGAAATCAGTATATTATTGATTCTACATGTTGTATATTTTCAGCGAAAATAGGTCTAGTGAGACAGTTGATCACAAAATGTATAGAGATAATTATATACTTAAAATTTTGTGTGTGTGTGTGTGTGCGTGTGTGTGTGTGTGTGTGTGTAAACCAAAAAGAAAGTTTTCAGCGGATTTTATCAACTTATGCTTTTGAGTACTGGTAATGTCATATATGCCGAAATTTAATTTCTGATGTAAGTTAAGATAAAAACTTATGATTTTTTGCTACTGACGTCATAATTCAATATGGCTGAAATAAAGAAATATATATAAAATATGTGAACAAAAAAGATGGAAATTAAGGTTTTTAATCATATGTGTGTATAAATTCCTTGTATATTGTATCGATACATTTCACTCAATGTGATAACTGTATATTTACTATGTTGACTATGTTTAAAGTTAACATATATAATAGTTGATGATGTGAGAGTTTTATATTTCATGTTAATGATTATACGCTCTATATATACATTATATATAGATATACACATAACTCGCTACATCATTCTCGAACTATCGATCTATACTTTTTATTCTGTTGAACACCAGAACTCTTTTTTACAAATAAAATTCATAATTTCTCTCTATCCATGTTTTTCTTTATTCTTGTTATTGCCGACTTTACAAGTGTATAAATCTCGAAGATGAAAGAAATATCGGTGAAGACCGATAAGCAATTACAATTAATTGTCGGAAATCTATTATAATTTAGTGTATGATTAAATCAGGTATCACAAATCATCTTAAACTATGATTTTTTTAAAACATTTTACAAAATGACAAAATTACCAAAATTCAATGTCTATCAACTGCGATTTATAAGTTACATTTGATATTAGAAATTGTAACTGTTTTTACTGAGGTATGTATCAATCAATAAACATAAAGCAAAGTCTAGACATAATCCGATTTGATACTTAATAAGATTTAGGTGTTCTTTTACTGGAATCCATACGATACGAATGTAATTGCATTTTGTCCGCGACAAAATAAAAATCCACTTCAGTAGTTCAGCAGTCTTATTTATCAATTTTTATTTTCAATTTTAATTTTTCTTACACGTTATGTACGTATTTATATCTGATTATATCCGTATTTAATACCCTAACCTATTTTACGTTAAGCCCAAGACGCAAACGTAAATAACAGATCTTATGGAATTAATTAATCGCATACTTGGTCTAATTGCATAGTCAATCGTCCAACGTGATTGGTCAATTTCACGAGATCTGCGACTTGCGTTTGCATCTTGCGTTTAATGTAGATAGAGCTTTAGTGATAGGGTCGAACACTGAGATCATGAGTTCGGTGCGAGTCATGCGGATTGTTGGCGGGTCGTTCCTGACATCTGGTGAAGGTAGTTGCATTATCAGACATAGTTGCGATTATTTTCTTTGTTAAGATTTTATTAGCGTAGCTTGGCGTATAAATTCTTTTAACAAAGTGATATATGATAATGTCTTGTAACGTAGATAATGGCACTGTTATGATCAACAGACATAGATTTGCTTTGCTCATTTATAATTCTTTATTAGGTTAATTTGACCATTGTGCGGTAAAATTTTGTTTGTTACATAATAAAGTGTAATTATTATTGCTAGTGTAACTTTGCGAGATGTTGAGATTACCGGTTGTGCGAGCCACGAGCCTGGCAAGTGGCAGGTTCTGCGCTATTAGTTTTCACACAACGTCCAGAAAATCGCAGCAACAGCAAGAATTGGTCGAGCTCTTTATCGATGACAAACTCGTACAAGTGCCACCTGGGACAACAGTCTTACAGGTTTGTTTTATTAATCTAGTTTTATATTCTCTTTGTATTGTTAAATTTCTCTACTGCTTTTGTTGTAGCATTTGTTTCGTTAAATCTTGTATTTATAAATAAATAATTGTATAATAAATAAATGTAATATGTATATGTATATATATGTGACTATACATGTATATCTTAAAAAGATATCCTCTCCATCAATATACACATGTAACATTTGACTTTGAAACATATTAATATTCAGGCTGATAATTTTTCAGGCTGCTGCAAAGTTAGGAATTGAAATACCAAGGTTCTGTTATCACGAACGTCTTGCTGTAGCTGGAAATTGCAGAATGTGTCTTGTTGAAGTAGAAAAAGCAGTCAGAGTATGTAACTTAAAGACAAAGAAATTAATAAAACATGATAAGATATAACAAATTGTCTCAAATATAATTAATTAATATAATTTTATTTATTGTATCAATATAATTATCTCTATATTATAATTATTTCCAAAATGTATTATATAGCCAGTTGCTGCTTGTGCAATGCCTGTAATGAAAGGTTGGAGAGTAAAAACTAATTCCGATGTAACGCGGAAAGCACGTGAGGGTGTTATGGAGTTCTTGTTAGTTAATCATCCATTAGACTGTCCGATCTGTGACCAAGGTGGAGAATGTGACTTGCAAGATCAGAGTATGGCTTTTGGAATGGATAGAAGCAGATTCGTCGATATGTATCACTCTGGAAAAAGAGCGGTGGAGGATAAAGATCTCGGACCTTTGATCAAGACAGTCATGACCCGTTGTATACACTGCACAAGGTGCATTCGATTTGCTTCGGAAGTAGCTGGCATTGATGATCTGGGAACTACAGGACGTGGCAATGATATGCAAGTATGATGTTTTTATTTGTACATATGTGTGCATATTTGTACATATGTGTGCAATAAAATAATTCTGCAATAATTTTATCACACACACACACACACAAAATATATATATATATATATATATATATACATATACACATGGTGTTATAGGTAGGAACGTATATTGAGAAAATGTTCTTGTCGGAGTTGTCTGGCAATATCATCGACCTTTGTCCTGTGGGTGCACTAACTAGCAAACCATATGCGTTTGTCGCTCGACCTTGGGAGACGCGTCGTACTGACAGTATTGATGTTCACGACGCCGTTGGTAGCAACATAGTCATTTCTCATAGAACTGGCGAAGTTCTGAGAATACTACCCAGAGTAAATGAGGTAAATGTTTGTAAAGAAATGTGCAGTAAAAAAATAATAAATAATTTATATAAAATGTATAAATTTATTGAACTACTAATAATTTGCGATATAAATTTATAGGAGGTGAATGAGGAATGGCTTTCGGATAAAGCTCGTTTCTCATACGACGGACTCAAGAGACAGAGGCTCATCACACCAATGATAAAGATCAATGAAAAATTGCAGTCTGTTGATTGGGAAGATGCACTTATTGCTGGTATAATTAATATTGAATATTAATATCAATTTTAATAATAACGCTTATAGATTTGTGTATATAATATTTTAATAATAACGCTTATAAATATTTATTTAATATTTTAATAATAACGCTTATATATAGATTTGTGTATATTTACACATATTTGTATGTTGCACATGTGACTGATTACATCATATGTAATCTATTATGATTGTTAGCTGCTAAATCTTTGACGAATGTGTCAGCGGATCAATGCGCGGCAATTGCCGGGAAATTGGCGGATGCGGAAGCTCTCGTTGCTATGAAGGATCTAGTTAACAAATTAGGTAGCGAGAGGCTGGCCACCGAGCAGTGCTATCCGAAAGACGGCTCGGGTATAGATCTCAGAAGCAATTATCTTCTGAATAACACTATTGCTGCGATCGAAGACGCGGATGTCGTAGTATTAATCGGTACAAACCCAAGATACGAGGCGCCTCTAGTAAACACGCGTCTCAGGAAGGGCTATCTTCACGGTGAACAAACTGTTGCCCTTATCGGTCCAGATGTCGATTTAACTTATCAACATGAGGTTATTGTTCTTTTTTTTCTATCTGTTTTTATTGGTTTATTTTTTATTTTTTTATTTTTTTTTTATAAGAATTTAATATTGACATTCTTTTTACAAAATATGATGTTTACACGTAGCACTTGGGAGAATCTCTGGACGTAATAACAAAATTACGACACGGCTCTCATCCGTTCTGCTCCGCTTTGAAAGAGGCTAAGAGACCACTCGTTATCTTGGGCGCTGATCAACTAACTCGAAAGGATGGAGCTAAAATTCTCTACGAAACGCAAGAGCTAGCAAAGGCTTTAGGAGAAAACTCGAAGGTAACAATTTTCAAGTCCTTTTGTGTCATAATTTTATATATAGAACTTGTATCAACTGTTAAAAATATTTGGTTTTAGGCTTCCCAGGAATGGAAAATTTTGAACATACTGCATACAAATGCTTCTCAAGTTGCCGCTTTGGATATTGGTTACGGTTCGACTGTGGACGAGATCAAACAGCAACAACCTAAAGTCCTATTTCTTTTAGGCGCAGACGATGCAGATATTAAGAGGGACGATTTTCCAAATACATTCATTATTTATATAGGCAAGTAACATAATATTAACAAAAACTAGATAAAATAATAATGATATATAATACTTATTTTTTTATATATTTGGATATCTCGATTTATATTTACAATTCTTAATTGTATCAAATTATGTTCACTGAACATTTGCATGAGTTCAGGAAGTCACGGTGATGCTGGAGCAGCTATTGCTGATGTTGTGCTTGCCGGAGCGGCATACACCGAAAAAGTTGCAAGTTACGTTAATACAGAAGGTCGATCGCAACAGACCTGCGCGGCGATTACACCGCCCGGCTTGGCGCGTCCAGATTGGAAAATTATTCGTGCTCTTTCTGAAGTAAATATATTCACGTGACACGGCCCATGTCTTTTCTGTTGCAATGATTACAAATAAATAATCGTTTTGTTATAGATAGCTAATATTACCTTGCCCTACGACAATTTGAACGAACTTAGATCTAGGCTTGAAGAAATTGCACCGCATCTAGTACGGTATGGTGATGTCGAACCGGCTAATTATTTTGCACAAGCTCTGGAATTAGCTAAGGTTTGTATCGAATTTCTATTAATTGTATTTTCCCCAATCTTTTATGGTTTTTGGTATTTTCAAAGTATTGGTAAATTTTATTGCAAAGTATTGGTAATTTCTTGAGACTTGGATCGCAAAGGAATGTTAAATATGAAAATATTACATTGTTTTTATATAAGTCCTTATATAATTGTTGTTGTTTTATGCTATGTACATTCAGCAACAGTCCGGTGGATCATTTTTATCGGATCCCTTAGACGTCAAACAAAAGACGTTGGATCAGTTCTTTATGACCGATGTAGTATCACGAGCGTCTCGAACTATGGCGAAGTGCGTTCAAGCGGTCATAAAGCAGCAACAAAGCGCAGCGTAAACTATCCAACGTTTGTTATCGGAGAAGAAACCCCTTCACCCGCTAGTTATCTGATAATACTGGCTGAATATTGCGTCATCTTCGCGGCTGGTGGTTAAAAAAATGTTATTTACAGAAGCATTACACAAAGAACTGTATTCGTAAAATATAAATCTATATATTAAATTGTATGAAAAATAGGATACACAATTGTAACATCACTGTCCTATTAATTGTACAATTGCTATTAGTAGAATAAAATATATGTATGTAAATTATTTAAAATAAAATATATAACATTTATTTATAGAGAATAAAATCTAAAATAAATTTTTATACTGTGTACGGATATTGAACTTATATATTAAATTATTTTGAACTTTTTTTTTTTTTTTTTTAGGAATGTTGGCGGCGACAAGTTTTGCTTGCTCTCTTACTATAAAGACGCACACATATTTGTATACATATATTTTATATAATTTTACATTTATGTAGAACACAAAGTGAAATTTGGAAAATTATGTACAGAAGATGTATAGAAAACGCGTGTGCGCGCGCGCGCGCGTGTGTGTGTGTGTGTGTACTGAGCGTGAAATTCATTTATTCTTTTATCTCTGGAATGGCACCAATTAGACTTCTTCAATTGCTCGATTCCGGCTGATCATCTGTATCAACTTCACCTGAACTTTCGTCAGATTCAATCTTAAAAAAAAAAGAAAAGAAAAAAAAATTGAAAAAATGAAAATAGAGTTTTATTCGCTAAACAAAATATTTTGACATAAATGCTATTTTCATACCTTATTTCCTAATTCGATTAATCTCTCTTTGTACAACATAATTTTATTATCTTGATCTGTTAAGAGTTCCAGAAGATCTTCCTGATCCTTTTTTAGTTTTTCGAGCTCATCTGTTTTTAATTTCAATTCATGCTCTAAGTTTGATTCTTTTTCGCTGTTCTTTTCTTTGCGATCTTGTATTATTTGCGAATATTCCGCTAAACGACCTTCCAAGTCTGCGACCATCGTTTTATATATTTGTAATTCCTTTGCTAAATCTACATTATTATTGGTGGAAACAACCGCTTCCTTTCCGTCTTTTATATTTGCTTGCGCAGCTCTAAGTACTAAATTTTGATCTCGTAGATGGCTGACGGTCGACCGAAGTTCCTGCACTTGAACCTGTACCAATATTAAAACTTAACATTGAAAGATAGATTCTGTACAACTTTTTATATTTTTAAAAGCAAATTTTTTAATATAATACCTCAAGTTCTTGTTTTTCTTTCGCGAGAGATTCGTTAGCTTGATTTAACCTTTGAATTTGCATGTCCTGCTCTCTGATAAGGTCCTTATACTGCGAAACTAACGAGTTGTCTGACAAACTCATCATAGACAATTGATTTTTGTTTTGATGTTCATTGTTAGCATCTATCACCGATTTTATTATAATACCTAAAAATTTTTTTAAACAATTTATTTGATTTAAGTAAAAGAACGTTGCACGTTGTTTTAAATTCTTGAAAATTATTAATACGTTAAAACATAAGTGTAAATACCTTCTAAACTCTTCAGCAATCTGCAAAATTCGTGATCCAATAAAAGTTCAGACGGATTTTTGGCCGAAGGCTGCGGATGTTTCAGCGTACGGGAGTATATCTCGTGTTTGGCGATACCACCGATCGCATCCTGAAATCTTTCCAGGCCTATTCTGTTCTCGATTAAACTGCATACTTTTTCCTGTGAAACAAATACGAATAAATTATTAATCGCGTATGTGCAACTTCTACTTTTTTCAGATAAAAATGTCGGTTATCTATACCTTGGTATAAGTAGGCACGCTATCGTCGTTGAAGTGCACGCAAATTCCGATCAGCAAAGCGCACATGCTCTGCAATAAGATTTCTTGTAGATCGTCGTTATTCTCTTGCGACGACAGAAGAGCCGTCAAATATGCCACCGAGGAGTCGATAGCCAGAAACGATTTGACCGCGAGCGAAGAGTACGAAGTCCATCGACAGAGCAAAATCAGCAGTCCCAATTTGCATTGCGTCTTGTTACCTTGTTGCAGCAACATAACGCACTGTTGCATAAGCGTCACTGGTGGATTTCCGATGTTGGTCGCGAGAAGCACTTTCAACAATTGCTCCTTCTGACTGATGTTCTCGATCAAAGCATGAGACAGCGCCACAGCGGAGAACCAATTCGATAGAGAATCCGTAGAAAATAACCCACCGCACAGTAATTGTCCTGACGAGAAGAACGTGACATAAATTTACATTAACGCAATCGTAGATTTTTACTTTGAATCTTTTTTAATAGAAGGAAGAAGATATGAAACACAATGTGAAAATTAAACTTAAAAAACCTGTAGTTAGTGATGGCGCCTCGTTACTTTGCGGCAATAAAGTCTGGATCAACTGCGTCTGTCCCACTTCGTTTTTATAAAGAAAACATTGGAAACAATATAATACTGAACACCTGAGGATAAAGGGTTGCTTTTCGTTCACCATGGACATCAGTAAGACGACGATAGCTGGTCTATTTAAGAAAACATGTTTACTTGTTAATTCGTAAGTTTGATCACTCTGTACGAAGGAAAATAATTTACACATATGTCTAACACATAACCAAGTTATACCTTGGAGGAATGGTCGGTGCTAGGACACTCGCCAAAAATTCTTGGTTACTTGCATTCCCTCGTATCACCTCCGCTACAGTGTTGATGGTTTCCGTTAACACGTCCGCGGGCACTCCACTCGCCATCAGTATGTCGCACAACGCTTGCAACAATCCGCATGCTCGCATGGTTCGTTGGCAAGCCGCGACTGCCTTTTCATGTGCAATTGTTCAATCAGTAATGAGTGAAAAATTATATATACGAAACATGTTGCAGGAATATTTCGCGATATTTTGTGTAATATTTTTTCTTTTTACGATAATTTGGAAACATCGTTATTATTTTTACTTCACCTGAGCAGGAGCGCTTGGGGCTACCAACGCTCGCACAACTTGCACCATGCAGTGAATGTTAGCCACCTTCTGCGGACTCCAGCTGCCGAAATTACTGTCCTCTATTTCGGCAGGTATTTGAAACATCGGAGTCAGTCTCTGTATATAAGTACCTATATATGCGCAATGCGTGAAAATTATCGCAGAGATATAGAATTGAAATGAACTCAGTTCATCTGAAATATGCTCACAGAGAGATCTTCGTCATACCTTCTTTGAAGAAGTTTTGATTACTGATATTTCCCTTGAGAAGATTCAACATAAGCGAGAGACAATCTTGCACCACAATACCGCCGTCAGAATTACCCTCTTGTTGGATGACATCAAATAAACGATCAAATGCGTTTTCAAACGCTACTATTTTCTGTATGTTTGCGTTGCCTTTAGTCAATTGGGTGAGTAGCATCACAACCTGAAATAAGATAGACATAAGATATTAAAAGCGAGAAAGATTTGGGACACAATTGTAGCAAAATTAATAATTATAAATTATTGTAAATAATTTTTGCTTAAAAATGATTGGTTTAACGTACTTCATTGCGTATTGCTTCTCTACTGTCGTTTAGCAAATCCATCAGTTTGGAGACTCCCATAGGACTGACCAGAATCATCTCTTGAATGTCTTTGTATCTGTTTTCCAACAAATGTTTCAACAGCTTCACAGCTGGCCATCTAACACGAAAGTCAGATTCTTCTAAAAATATCAATACCAACCCAACACTTTCTGCATGCTTAATAAATATTTCTGTAAACTGTTCCCCTATTTTGTTGTCAGAATCATGTTTATCAACTGAAAAAAAAATTAAATACACAAAACAATTATATACATAAATTAATATTAAACATATACTGAGTGTATGAATTTGGTCACTTTTACTTTCTTCTTCAAATGTTTCGGGATATGTTATGTTGCACAGAGTATCCAAGGCTAAGCCGATTATCTCGCAATCTGTCCTATCCATTTCCAACACTTGTCTCAACGCGTCCATCCCTTGAGCTCCTACTTCCACACGATATGTGCGAGATAACGCTTTGAGCGCGCGGCAGGCATCTCGTCTATCATCGAGCAAAGTAGACGACTGCAATCTGTCTACTAATTTTTCCACCTATTAAGCATTAAAGCAGATATTCTGACAGATTTCCTCAGTTTCTCTTTTAAAGAGCAAAAATTCTGTTAAGTAATAGCAAGATAGTTTTAGGTAACCTCTCGATATGAACAACGAAGCTCTAACGTTTTTACTCACTGTATCAGCGCCCGTGGGCTGCGTGCCGGCTGGAGTGGTTCCTAAAACGGACTTCAAGCTGCTCTTGAAATATTCCATTTTGATTCCGACACTCTCTGTCAATATTTTACATTCACGTCACACGTTGACATTTCGATTGTCGGACTGTGGAGTGTGAAGTGTGGAGCGTAGCCGTAGCTTTGGCTGCGTTCCGATATTTACTGCCAGTACTAAAAATCTATATTTTACGTCACATGTGCTATAGATTTCCGGTATTTTTATTGTTCATTAAATGTAAAACAAAGATAGAATGCACAATGCTGCGTTCAGCAGACCAAGTTGCTTTGTAGCAATCAAACGTGATTGGCACTTACTTTTAGAACTTACTTTAGAAAAATCAACGTCAAGTATTGAACAACTCATCAATTTCTGTTCTGCTGAACGCGACCGATGTATTTTCATGCTCAAATAATAATTCTGCTTGTGCAGTCGTCGTTGCAATAAACTTATAAACTTTAGTCACTTATTTATTTATTTTTTTTTCTACAACTGCATCTATAAACACACGCGCGCGCGTAAGCTTGTAAGCTTGTAGCTTTCTGTTCGTCGACGTCGTCGACTCGACGAAGAAAAGCTAGAAGTGCACAAATTTGTATTTGTGTGTTGCAGACTTTTTGCAGCTGACAATGTACGTGTTTTCGATGTTACCGAAGCCGTTGAGTGTTGCGATCAAGAAAAGGTAATTGATAAGCGTCAAATGTGACGAATTATGAATAACCTTTAATCTCTATATGCACATTTACACGCTTGTTATATGAATTTCGTTTTTACGCTCCGATTTATTTTTCATATTTTAGCTTCACTCATACGAAATACTTCAATGTCTGGCAGAGATATAATTTTTCGTCTCAACGAATACCTCCTGATCTAAAGGAAAATAAGAAGACAAGTGTCACATCATTTCCACCGTTGACAGAACCTATCCAGAATTTGCCGAAACCTATTTACTCTACTGCAAAGGAAGAGCATCAAACGACACAAATCACAGTTTTGCCAAATGGCTTGAAAGTAGCGTCAGAGGATCGTTTCGGGCAATTCTGCACCATAGGTGGTAAGTTAATTAGGGACTTGTGTATCAGAATTATTATTCACATAGAATCTTTGTGTGAAATAACACATTTATCTTGATTTTCACAGTTCTTATTGATTCGGGTCCTCGGTACGAAGTAGCATATCCCAATGGCATCTCTCACTTTCTTGAAAAGTTAGCATTTGGTGTAAGACTTTTTATATTGTTACAAAAATGTATATAATATGTAATAAATCGTTGGATATTATTGGAATTTAGCTGATATATATATTAGCTTATATATACACATATGTATACATACATGTATATTTCATTACTGATTGTGAAAATTTATCAATTTTGTGCAGCCTTTTTATTGACATATACAAAATTCTTGTTACAGTCTACAAAAATGTATGACAGCAAAGATAAAATAATGCTGGCATTAGAGAAACACGGCGGTATATGCGATTGCCAAGCATCTCGAGATACATTTGTTTATGCAGCATCAGCGGAACGTCGAGGTTTGGACATAGTAACGCAAGTTTTGAGTGACATTGTCTTACGACCTAAAATTACAGAGGAAGAAGTAAGCATAATGTTTACTATAATAAAAAAGAATACTTCTGCATCAATCACAAGTTACATGATATAAGTCAAAGTGATGCGTCTATGTCTAGGTACGAGTTGCCAGGCAAACAGTGCAATTTGAATTAGAATCTTTACACACTAGGCCAGAACAAGAACCTATTTTGATGGACATGATTCACGCTGTAAGTTCAAGAAAGAATAGTGTGAAAGAATAGTGTGAATTGATAGAAATATATAAAAATATATTTTTTTGTTAAAAAAAAAAACAAACTTGTATATTTTTAAAGGCTGCGTACAGATACAATACTCTAGGCTTGCCCAAGATCTGTCCAGAAGAGAACATCAAGAAGATCGACAGGAAGACATTGCACACGTATCTCAAGCATCATTACGTGCCGAGCAGGATGGTAGTCGCCGGAGTTGGCGTTGAACACGACGATTTGGTTCACGCCGTTGATAAGTAATAGACGTACAACTCTTTCGTAAACAGTAATAAATAATTCGGAAATAATTGGATATCTTGTGAAATTAAGTTGAACGCTTGTTAGCATTACGTTTTAAGAAAGAAGTATATTTTTGCTATCCGTGCGATAATAATGTTATCTTTGATGTAGATATTTCGTAGATCAAAAGCCTGTCTGGGAAGAGCAAATTGATCTTGTTCTACCAAACAACGAGAATACCGTCGATAAGTCTATCGCGCAATATACCGGAGGAATTGTCATGGTACAATTATTCATACATTAAAATAAGATGATATTCAAACTATTTTTCTTGTTATAGAATTTTACAGATGATCCTCTTCTATTTGTAACAGGAAGAATGTAATGTTCCTATTTACGCGGGACCCAGCGGCTTGCCCGAACTATCGCATGTTGTCATAGGATTGGAAGGCTGTTCCCATCAGGATCCAGATTTTGTTGCTATGTGCGTCTTAAATATGATGATGGGCGGTGGCGGTAGTTTCAGCGCCGGTGGACCCGGAAAAGGCATGTACACGCGTTTGTACACCAATGTATTGAACAGGTAAAAGTATTATTATTACGTACAGCAGTATAATCAAACGATTATAAATAACTTATTTACCAAATTTTGTTTCACGAATACGAAATCACTCTCGACATTACAGATATCATTGGTTGTACAGTGCGACCGCGTACTATCACTCGTATGCTGACACCGGTTTGTTTTGTATTCATGCCTCATGCACACCGTCTTATGTGAAAGACATGGTGGAAGTAATTGTGCACGAGATGGTCGCCATGGCACGAGGAGTCTCAGACACCGAATTAGCGGTATATATTTGCTTCGTGTTATTGAATTTTCTTATGTATAATTTTAAATATATGTATGTGTAAAATTTATATAATTGCTGAGATATGCATGAAGAATATCCTATGTTTACTGCATTGACGTGGTCCAACCAACGATTACATTCTAAATATTTGATATATCTTATACAGAGAGCAAAGAAGCAATTGCAGTCGATGCTGCTCATGAATCTAGAGCAGCGGCCCGTTGTTTTCGAAGATATCGGTAGACAAGTTCTGGCGACTGGTTCGAGGAAACGACCGGAATACTTTATGCAAGCTATTGGTAGATAGCAAAGTTTTTTTCTTCAATTAAAAAAAAAAAAAAAAAAAAACCAAATCATTTGACGCTTGTAGAAGCGATATCTAAAGAGGACATCAACAGAGTGGCGCGACGATTGCTGAAGGCGCCGCCTTGCGTGGCCGCACGCGGAGAAATCAAAGCCATACCTTCAATCGCCGATATCTCCACCGGCTTGCTCGATGCGCAAGGTCGGTTACCCGGTTCTCGCAACAGACTATCACTTTTTCGTTAAAGTCATAAACCAAGTATTTAGACAGTTTTCCTATTTTAAATAAAAATGTTTCACTATATTAAACTATGAAGTAATAATTGTGACAACTTATAACTGAATTAAATTGTGTAATTAATAGAATCAATTATTTAATCGGCAGGATTAAATAATTATAAAGTTTTTTAACGTTTTAACACATGTCGTCGTGTTGATATGCGAACTGTAATATACACTAAAAGAGCAATGATATTGATCTATGATTTTGAATTAGAGCGTATCGCATGTACATAAATCATCCTCTATTTACTGTTATCTTGATTTTGTGTACAATATACTAAGGATACTTTGTAAAGTTATAAAGAAAACTCAGAAATATCGAAATAATTCAGTTTTTATATTTTCACTGTTCAACAGCACAAGAGAAAGTAAAAACTATGCCGGAAGCGTAACACGCGAGATACACAAGATAGGAATTTAAGTTAAATTCGCACAGTGACATTGGATACCATACTGAACGAAATGTTTCATCATCAAATTCAAAATCCACTCCTTGACCTCTAGCAATAGTCCGTCAACTAAAAATGTTGTTTATAAATAATTTTATAATAATTTCTGTTATAAATATTCTAATAATAGTGTATAAAGTTTATATAAATTATACAAATTTATATGCGTGTAGTTTTCTTTATTCTCAATTAATTCTACATCCAAATGTATGCGTAAATTACAAAATAGATGCAATGTAACAGAAAGGTTAACACTTTAGCTTCTAAAGTCTTCAAAAAGGAAGACTTTTTTTCTTTCTGACAAAGATAATTGTGCGTGGTTCCATCTTCTATTGATGGGCTCTTTTTCTCTCATGACCTTGTGTGCCAGATCAGCATGAGTTTTCTTGTAGATGTTTTCAATCTGTTCAAAAATCATTCTCTACGTTATTGCAACATCCGGTTTATATTTGTAAACACATTTAGCAATATGTATACGTAAATATATAATCAGTGTAACAGTGGTTTCTTTTCAATAAATGCATTGAAATCAGCATTTAGGAGATGGCACTAGATAACCAATGAGAATTGCTGTTGTCCAACGCGGGCACTGCATAAACTCGAGTAATTTATGCAGTAATTTTAAGTTGGACGTGCGCGCATCAAAACAATAAATACATATTATGTTGAATTTGCGATCGCTTACGTCAGCAGCAGAAATACTATTATTGATGTACATCAAGAACTGTCTCTTAAAAGCTTCGTCGTCCTCTTTTCGAATTCTTATGTAGTGGAAATCTCTCGATGCTGCGCGAAAAAACACAAATCATTAATGTCATTACACGATGAAGTTACATGATGTGATATTTGGTGAGCGATATCAGTGACACGTTATAATCCTATTGTCTTTGCTATCACATCGTCATTGTAGAACACAAGAACGAAAGTGACTTCTAGAAAAAGACTCAGATGACGCGCATGTGCCATAAAATCATCACGCATAGTTATGAAAATTTTGTCTATCGCAATTGCGGAAACAAATTCTACAACAAAATAAGCATCTTGTCTCATTTTATTTTTGACAAATGATAAGTACAATTTGATAAATTAAACATTATGGTTTAGTTTATTGAACAAATTATGTATGAAAAAGAAAAAATTATGCCTACCATTATATTACAGTCGAGTCGAATCTCGTTGCAACAAATTCACTGCTATTTGCAAGCTGCTACGAGTCAGTCGAGAAAAAAAGAGAAAAGAGAATGACACGTCCATCAGACCAAGTGCTGAGTTAACTATAACAGACGCGATGAGAGGCGCATCAATCGCGAGCTTAGGCCGCGTTTACATTGTCAAATTGCATTATGTTATGTCTAGAGAACCTCTAGGCCTGCGTTCGGAAACACCACTCGTGTATATTTTATCTTTATTGCTCATTAGATGTAAAACAAAGATAGAATGACGCCCGTGTGCACACCTGCCGTAGTATTGCGTAGTATACGCCTTGACATTAATAGATATTTGTGTTAGGATGGAAAAATTAAACATAGAAATTTTTATACAACTAAAATCGTGCTGCAACAGTCTGATAGAAAATCCAAGTAAAGAATATGCAAGTAAAGTTGCAAAAATAATAAGCGACATTCCAAATGAAATTGTGCAAGACTTGTCATATTATTGTTTATTTCCCATTGTCACTTTATTACAAAATAATAAAGTGAGGTAATTTATATATTATTTATATTTTTTCACATACTATTGTGTGTGTGAACATTTGGTTGCTTAACATATGTTTTTGAATACTTTTCTTAACTCATATGTTTATTGTTATTGTACTTTACATAGCATAACTGTAAGAGAGGAACTAGTGAGAACTATGAGAGTTATATTAGAAAAAATTAGAATTACAAATCTGAAGCAGTTTTTTCAGATTTATGGGTCTCTTTTGATTCAAATTTATGACAAGAGTCAGGCAAATCAAGGTATGAGAATGAATTTTTAGTAATAAAGTCTTATTTCTGTATTTATTTTGCTTTTAAGATAATTATGATATTTATTATATGTCTCAATTTTTTTTAGTAATTATGTTTCATGAAGAACTCAAGGAAGAAGTTTGTTTATGCATTAAACATCTTGTCCATCAAAGTTGTACTGATGTAATAGAACAGCTTTATACTAAAGAAAATATATTGAAGCTCGGTCAAGCAATATTGTTCTGCTTGACAATGGCAAGAACTGAAAAATCATCTACTGTGAGGTGAAATTATTCTGAATATTTTACATTAGTCATTTATAGTATATATTATACTGTGTATATATATATGTTTATATGTATTTTTTAATATTATTGCTGATAGATTAGCAGCAATATATGCGATAATGGCTCTGTGTCAAATAGATCACCAATTAGACAAATTGGATGTTGTCATGCAGGAACAGATAGCGGACACTGTCATGGCTTTTTTACCAGGTATTGTTAGTGGATTACAGGAAATAGCAATGGGAAGTGACATTCAAAATCATAAAATTACAATGGTAATAAATATGTTTTTTTTTTTTTAGGTGTGATCGCTTTTAGATAGATATACTAACAAAAACAGTTTACTTAAATAGTTAATTTGTATATTAATCACAACATTTGTATAGATGGCGCTTCGAGCATGGGGAAGAGTTATATCACTTGTGATGCATGATAAAGTGGAAGAAAAGGAAGACTCTGTATTATCTATAGAAGCATTTGTGAGAAAGTGCCGCAATTTGCCCTCAGACACTTTACACACTTTGGATAGTGAAAAATGTGATATCAAACATAATTTACAAGGAGCTACGAGGAATAATGAGTGGTTTAAAGCAGTGGCTGTTAAACTCGGTGTTTGCATAGATATGTTAGGCAAAGTCAAAAGTCATTCGCACCACAAAGTTCGGGAAGAACTGGTTGAAAGTATCGGTCTTATTCTTAAAACTTGTCCGAGGTAATGTGTTATTCTCTTGCATTTCTTTCGTGATTGCGTGATCGATAATGCAGCGTAAATACAAATAAATATTTTGCACAGAAATATGAAGCCGAATGTTACGACATTAATAGATCATTTGATATCTTTGTCTGAGGATGAATCTGCAGAAGTTAGGGAAACAGCGAGCAACGTTCTGCGTGTTATAAATGAAAATTTGATGCAAAATTACGATATGAGATCGTTAATTGATTCGTTGGAGGATAAATTTTATGACTTTCTCACAAGGTTTCCCACTCTTATTAGACGATCAGGTAAGATGATTTCTACTTCTCTTTTAATTACAAAGTATGTCTCATGTACAGAAATATGTACGATTATTGAACGCAACTATAACTTAAATACGTTGTTTTACTATTGTATTTTTTAGACGACAGTGAACAATTAGCTTTCTTGAATCAATTTGCCGGTTACCTAAGATTGCTTGGCAAGCAAAGATTGCCTCATATCATGAGGTCACAGGCTCATATACGAAGATTGCTCTTAGCCTTTGTGTATGTTATGACGGTAGATTCGAACAACGTATCCCTTTTACAAACGATGAACGTGAAAGACTTGGACGATCCAGCGTATTTTTACGGCTCGGACTCATGGAGACAGTTTAAGTTCATCAGAAACAGTTTGTGTAAAGAGAAACTCGTCGCGACATGCAAGTTGCTCGGACAATTAGGAGACTTTAGGATACTGGTCGATACTATTCTCGAGCTTATGTTGGATGCGTCACAACATACAAAAGAATTAATTTTGTTACTTAACTGGATTTTTGGTAGTAAACCCAAACACGTTTATTAAAAAAAAAAAATTGAAATATTGCAACAAACAAATTTATACAGGTTTTAGTTTTTATTGTTCCAGATTCTGACGAGGATACATCTGTCTCGTATTTATACAAGGAAATCGTAGACTATTATATAACGGAAGAAATGTGGTATTCACCAATAGAAGTGACCGAAAACACTTCTTTGACACAGGCACAAAGTAATATCGTGCAGTGTTGTCTTTTGACGGAAGGACTGGGCCGCATAGCAGAAATATTGCAACATGACTATGATAGATATCTTTTGAAAACTTTGTATTTGATTTTAGAACGAGCAGGTGTGATACTGCTTACGGTTCGAGTTTTTGAATAATTTCTACAAACAAATGAGAATTTTTCCAAATGATTTCAGGTAACGGAAACGGTCTGATCAGTTATATCGGAGTGCACACCCTCGAAAATATCGCGAGGGCGCAACAACACAAAACAATCGGCGATCTCTTGCGCGCGAACATCGATTACTTTTCGTATCACATCATAATGAAGTTACGCCGAATACGCGATAATCCCAACGTGCTTGACGTTGTGAGAGTCGTTATCAAGTACAGCAGATTGGATTTTTTGCCGTATTTGAAGGGAATCGTAGAAGATGTGCTCAATCAACTGAGTGTAATTCCTTGTCAACAGAAAGACACTTACTCGTTCTTAAGGATATTTCATACGTTTGTCGTGTGTATAAAAATGTTAGCGAGACAGGAGGCTATTGAAGCGACGAAAAAGGAAGATGTAACCGCCAATAATCCTTCTGAAACAATTGTTCTTTCTTTGTTAGAATACTACACAAAGAAAACCCGCGAGAAGTTCGAGAACAATTACGAAGACGCAGAAACAAACGCGGATATATCGAATATCGAGATATCAGAGGAAACAAACAGAGAGACGGAAGAAGATTTTTTCAATTCTAATACAGAGGGTATATTACTGAAAACATAATTTTTATATGCAGTTTTATAAATTGTAGTATATATAAATAGATTAATATGAATTGTATTAATATGAAATAAATTCGCAATTTTTTTACATAAATTCTAGACACAAAAGATAAGAAATTGCCAACCCACGCAAAGATAATAGTCGGAATATTGAAGTCTTGTTTGAACTTTGTACCTCTGAAGGATGTGCAAAAGTCATTGTTGGCGATGGAAACGCTTCAAGAAGGTCTACCGACATTGATCGAGTGGGAAGATGAGCTGTTGCCTCTGGTGCATCAATTGTGGCATCCCCTGGTCGATAGATTCAAAGACGAAAACGTCCTTATAATTCATCGCGCGTGGCAACTTCTGCACGTACTCGCCGACGTATCAAACGACTTTATCCGAAGTAGAACTCTAAAGTACTTCTGCACATATAGTTTAGAACAATATTAAAGAACAAACGACATCGAATATGATTACATTACATTGATAATTCGCAGACAGGTATGGCCACCGATATCGAAGTTTCTGAAGCAATCTTCTAAGGAGAGTCTCAACAAACTTTCCACAGATATATACAAATTTACACAAACGTATAAATTGCAATACGAGTTGCTGTCCACATTGGGAGTAATCGCGCGACTCTTGAAACTTTACGAACGAGATCTGTGGGAGATATTGAATATTACACATTTTTATCTTAATGCACGTCAAAACGTTAAATTACAGGTGTGTAGGTCATTTTTTAACTAAAATTATATAATTATAAATTATATATATGATAAAATTGTACATATATATATATAAATCGTTGTGTGTGTTAGTGTGTGTGGTGTATATAGTGTGTAAATTGTTTTATTTATTGCTAGGCATGCTGTGTAAAATTATACGAAGATATTGCCGATTATCACGAAGATATTGTGTGGGTAAAATGTCTCAGCATCTGGAGTTCTAAAGTCGCACTAATATCAACCGATGCACCGTTTGATATAAAAACTCTACTGGTATGTCAGAAATCGGTTATGCAAATAAACGCTCTTATAATTTTTTTCATTTAAAGTTATTTTATTCTTTTTTTTTTTCTACAGAACACAGATGTTCAATCGAACGAATATTGCAGAAATGTTAAAGAAATCATCAAATATATTCAAGAAAAAGATTCGTACTATTAAATAAACATCATACGCTCTAAATATCGTAGATAATTTCTAAATTATTTTCCAGAGAATTCATAATATTAATAAAACATTGTAACAGTGAATGTGTGTATTAATTTTTCACACGTTACGCAAATAACATTGTTTTAACAATCAAAGACATTAAAAACTCTACTTGCAAAAATAATATACAAGATATTTTTGAAATAATACTACACGTACGCATGTGCACAACAGTGCATACATATCTTACATACAATATGAAATTAATAGAAGATTAAAGGTACACAAAGGAAAATGCAAATTGTACTTCTCCAAGTTACATTACGTTGCGAGAAGAAACTTTATGAACAATTAATAACTTTGTAAATTAATTATTTGATACGTGTTTGACACAATGACATAGTTTTTTTAATATTATGTGTGTGTGTCTGTGTGTGTATAGTATATATTCTATATTTTCTTATATAATTTTCTATAGTTTTATATACAATTAACAATTTTGTATACTCACTGCAAAACAATTATCTAAGTTTTTTGTCGTATTTAATAAGATGTCAATCGAACAAAAATACAGAGAAAAATCTTGTATCATCGTTTTTGAAAATTGCTGTAAAGGGTGATAAAGAAGCAACGTCATACTTTGAGCATGTCATATTAGTTAATTAACATAATTCAACATTATAATCAATGATTTCTATTTTTATCGTACATTGATTTACACACACACACACCTTGAAACATCCAAAAACATTTTATGTCGCGCACGCGCATTCCGTAATGTATAAGAGGCTAAATATATAGTTACGCGTATATGTGTCGCACACGTATACGTTTCTTTAGGATGTGAAATCTGAGAGATGTTTAAGTAAGATGTAAAGTGTCAGCGTTCACTTTGTATTTTTACAATTAGATATTTATAAAACAGTATTTTACAAATTTATTCCTCTTAACAAAAATTCTTGTCTATGAAAGTGAACAGATTCATTAAATTAGTACGCGATTCTAGAAAACATCGGAACGAGACATCATTTCCATGCTTGCTTTTGAGCCTTTTGTGATGCCAACTTTTTGGTGACGTATGAAGAGATCAACAGCGCCGCAAGTACTATAACAATGAGAAAATAGTCAAAGTCCTCCTTCAAGACATCGAACGTTTTTGATGGTGCCACTCTCGTATAAAACAGATCTGCAACAACGGTTAATTGTCTCACTTACGCGAATATAATCATCAGATGTGTTTCGAAAATTAGACGTATTGTACTCACCGAGACCGTATACAAAAACTAAGCAAGTACTTTCAAGGCCACTAGGACTTGTACGAACACCTGTAACCCTGGAGATACTTTGATTGTAATTAATGATAGCGTCCGTATGGATCGGAATCTCAGGCATGTATGGTATCACTCCTTCTTCTCGCATTTCGGGATTAATAGGCCGTCGTGGATCCACTAACATCCATGGCAACTCTAATATTCCACCATTGGCTAAAGCAACTGGTGCAAAACGAAAATAAAATGATTGTTGCAAGTATAGCTCAAAGATATAAAGACATAAAATCAAATTTTTTTTTTTTTTCTAATTATTCCACATAATGTTTTTACGTACCTATTATATGCTTGCTTGTTATACCTTTTTCGGTAATAGTTTCTTGCATATGTTCTATAGATGCCGGGAAAATAAAAGCTTGTCTCTCAACAATTGGCAATTTTGTCGTTGCTAAGGACGAGAATACTAAAACGCGAAAGATCAACTAAAGTATATTAAAAATAATTAAATCAAAATAACTAGTAGTCGTCATATACCTGTTGTGTTACTTTGATTCTTTCCTTCGTAAAGTTCCAGCGTGGTAATTTCCGTTCTACGTCCCTTCTCGTTGAAATAACTATATACTAACCAATTTTCTGAATGTACAATATGGATCGGACTACGTACTCTTTTGTGCGTAATAGAAAAAATTATGGCTCCGGACACTACATCCAATAAATACAAGTTAAGCGTATCTGCAAACAAAATTATTTTTTTCGCAAATAGTATCGGTTAAAGAAGTCATATTACCACACGCGCGCGCACAAACAGTATGTGTGCGTTTAATTAATGAGATACCTACTTTTATGGGCAAGTCCAATACCTTCCGTCACCACAGCCACTAAATTAGGATTAATATACTTGTACAATACCGATCTGTCGCTTAACACTCTCCCTTGAGAGTGGACACGTTCTATCGGATTCTTCGTTGCGACTTGCGTTATTTTCTGATTTTTCGGCGATAACAATAACTCCCATACTTTGTGAGCGATCAGTTCCTACATCAATTATGAAACAATGAATATTCATTGATATGCTAAGGTCGATAAATATATATCCGTACGGTAACAAACCTGAGTCGTGCTGTATGAAAGAGAAAAGCCGGATAGTATTCCTGTTGTCTGATCAGCGGTGAAGAGATACGTGCTTTTCCCCAATAAAGCCGCAACCTCAGTGGCGCTGTCGGGGTAAACATGAACTTTGTCCCGTGCGTCAAGGATGAGGATACCGCGCAGGAAATCGTCGGTCGTTAAATGTAGCAACATAGATTGTTTTATCCTGTAGCCGAGTTTTACTAAACCGTCCAGCGGTTGACCAGTAATTGGGTTGAAAATAAATACGACACCCTCTCCGGTTTCCTGTATCATAATGGGATAAGAGTCGATAACAGTCATATTAAACATGAGATAATATTCGCGCGAAAGCAAGTATTACGTCGCTAAATATACCTAATGCACGAATACGCATCTTACCTTGTCTTCGGCTAATAAAGCACATTGAGGCGGATGAGGAAAGTGTCTGCTGCCTCTTTGAACGTACAAGATCATCGTGTTGGATAGTTTTGTAAAACCACGAATATTGGGTAGCCTGAGTTGCCAAATAATTTCGCCTTTTCTGGTTTCGATACCGTACAACTGGAAACGGAATATAATGATTTACTTTATTTTATTGTAACGCGACTCCTTTTGTTTATATATAAATATACATACCTTTCCAGCGGATGTAACGGCTATGATCATTTTGTGCAAACCAAACTTGTCTCGCACAAGATCGACACGTTGGTTGAATTGTTGAGGCACCAAATCTAAGATTGTTTGAAAGAATGCTCTGGCCTGGTGCATCTGCGAAGTGATCCTTCGAAGGAACATACTTAGCACATCCCCTTCAAAAAAGCAGCAATTGCTCGAATTAGAAAACAAAACATCTCTGAATAAAATTACACTATTGAAATCCGTAAATTAGACGATTTATGAACTACAAGAAGGATAGAAAAAATATCGAAGAGGGAAGATTATTGAGAGAAATAATAACAGTATACAGCATGTACTGCCATTGTCGACTTATACTACGTTACATGGAATTTTCATAACCAAGTTTTAATAAATTTTACTACATGAAGAAACGCGCAACAACTTTTCGCAAGGAAGTCTTCATGCAGAAGTTGCTGTTCTGTTTTGTAACTTTGTAACGCGTGCATTATAAATCTTAGCGCACGCAAAACGTATAGCTGCGCAACAAAAGTTCCGTTAATAGCTACAAAATGAGGAAGCTGGTAATCATATATCAGAAAAAACCGTCACACTGTCTATTCAACAATTTTAGTACACACATTCAATAGCAACAAATATTTAATATAATATTGTATTTCTTGCTGTGGGAAATTCATACACGTGAAGAGTCATGCAAATGTCAGCTCTTAAATATGTATGAAACAAAAAATTGCATCAAAACCAGTTTTCCCGCTTCACTACTTACATGAAATGTCTACATCAATACCTGTCAGCAGCCATTCACAAAAGAGAGTTAATTAATATTAACTTAATAGATAGGTTGATAATTATTAGAAATCGATTTGTACGGATGAACAATATAGCTTTTTAAGAATGTTAATTAAAAAACGATTAAGCTTCTCAATATTCTTCATAAATGTAATATGTATGCAACTTTTAACACTTAAAAAACAAATTAATATAATTTTTAACACACGAATAACAATATATCGCAACAAATAAGTAAAAAAAAAAGTTAATAAAATTAATAGGTAATAAATGATTGTTAATCGATAAAAAAAACGATATACAAGATGTGAGCCTATAGTTTTTAAGATACATTTCTATATAACGAACGAAACGTATAAGATTTTTATATTGTGTACTTGTGTAAACGATTTTACTTACTCTCTTTCTGATCGAATTCCGTCTCGATCGCTTGATCTCTGTCGGACATGGGCAGCTCTATAATCTCAACGGCCACGATGCTGGCGAGCGCCTCTTCTCTCAGCCACATCAGCTTGTCGTATTGTAGCAACGCGACGCTGTGATCCTGTGAGGATAACAAGTGACGACATGTCACTCCTTTCGCTTGACGCGGGCAAATAGATGCCATTATGGTTGGCGATTGTATGGAAACGTGAGTTAGACTGACCGACAAATCGGTCAGAGGTACGGACGACAAGAGATCCATAGCCGTTATTTCCATCCTCTGTAAAATAAGAGAATGATCGCGCACTTCCCAGCGGATTTTTTCGTGATAAAGAGAAATCTGTTTTAATATTTACTCCATTCTTGTACGTTGTTTCTAAAAGTACTTTTTCGTCGTCGATAGAAACAACGTAAAGTGTTGCGTCACTAGCGATGTCTCTCTGTATTGGAGTCGGAAGCTTTCCGATGACTAAAATCCGCGTCCTCTGATCGTATTCGGCGTTAATGGCGATCACGGGCTCTTCTCCGAGCACGGACTCCAGCTTAAACGGTCCTTGCGCGCCAGCACCAAATATCGTATTTATCGTAACCGACTGTGGCTGCGCGGTAGTGTCGAATAGATGTACCAAAAACACCACAGCCAAAGAACTATCTCCTTTTAAACATGCTAAATACGGAGCTGCCAAAACACACCTAGATAAAACGGAATACAATAATTTTGACAATATTGCAAGAGATATCATAAAAAAAAAAAATTTTAAAATGATGTTAAAACTTCTCGATACCCGAGCGTCAAGTCCGACTTGACAGTAGTGTCGGTAGTCACAAAACCTAATAGAAAGCACAAGATCTTTCGCGTTGCTTACATTTTTTGCATTTAGAACAAGATAGATATACATGTTCATACTTTGGTAAAAAAAATAATACGAAATAAAGTGCAAAAAAACAAAACAAATAACATAAACAGACTCACGTCTGCGAGTCAAGAACCGGCCAGAAATGATTTGCCTGAAAAACATATCAAAAATTTTGTGCACTTTATGTAAAAATAAAAGTGTTTAGCAATAAATCAAGAGATTTGTTTAATATGCAAAATAATTGAAAACTTTGCTTGCAGTTTGATTTAATATAAGAAACGCAAAATTAAGGCATGAGTCAGCTTTCTGGCGAAACCTGTGACAAGCCAGATTCATACTGTGTAGCCGATCATTGTTGAATCGAAAGAAAAGCTTCTAGTATACTTAAATGTGCTTTACTGATTCGACGTGCATTTATGCAACAATAATTTTATTTTCACATAAAGTGCATGAGATTTTTGCGTATTTTCCTCGCTTTTGACATCATCGATATAAGACCGCGGAAATATCGAGAAGCTTTAAAATAAAACAACTATAAGATTTGTATCTGAGGTTGCTTACTCTGTTTCTTGACTTATAAATGGCGCAGAAACCCGTCGGGACTTTAATTTTTCTCCAGTTTTACTATCGTAAGACATCACTTCAATTCCACTATTATAAATAGGTAATATGTGATGTACCGTTCCATCTTTTATGTGCCATTTGACATCTTTTATTCTGAAAAGTAATAACTTACTAATAAGCGCTCTAAAAAGAAACGATTGGCACATCAAAACATTTTTTTGTACTTTCTTGATGCAAACAATATTAATGTGAGATAGTTTACACATAAAAAAAACCATATATATATTTTTTATACAAATACAGTCAAAGTCTTGTGTAAATAAATATATTAGTTTAAGTAACTTAATTTATAATAAATTATACACAAATATGTATGTGTACGGAACATATATTACTGTGCTTTTTAAATGAAAGTAAAAAAGACCTGTCGGCAGAATACAAGCCCAATGTAGAAAACGATATAAATGGAGATTCGTGTCTGTAAAAGCAATGGATTATGTTTTAATGCTTCAATAGCATTATACACAGTTAACTTTTTGTAGATACAAGAACTGCATTTGTTTTATTATTAGATTCAAAAAAAGATATAGAGATTTCCTGATGCAGAAAATACTTCATATGCTTTCACTAATTTATCATTTTGCACAAACCTATCAGTATTTTGTTCAGCTATTGGCCATTCATTGAGTATGTGTCCAGTAGCCAAATCCCAGGCACGAACAATAGCAGGAACACCTCCGCTTACAGAGATCAGATCTCCATCTGCCACACCTCCCAAAGTTCTGATGCGTCCTCCATAACCTTTCTCCAGTACTCGCCTCCATAATATTTGGCCTGTGTTACAGCAATAAATGGCTATTAATAATTTTTAATTCTTTTTTTACTCATTTACAATAAATTATATAAATGTACACAAAACAATATACAATTATGATATATATGTGTGTGTGTGTGTGTGTATATATACACACATATATATGTTTTGTCAAGTTTCATAATGACCCAATACTTTGAATTGGTGAATAAAAAAAGATACGCGAGACGATTATATTAAATTCCAGAACATATTCTTCAACATTCTTTATTAGTCAGAAAAATAGATAGTAAATCAATGCTTCATTTACCCGATTTAAGATTAAGCGCGGCAATAACGTTCTCCTCGGTGGCGACGATGATCTTCTTTGCTGTGGACACCGTGTCAAAGCTGGCAAATTTGATTTTGCCAATATAATTTTGCTTCCTGAAACGATATTGCTGTGCAATGCTTATAAAACATTAATTGATCAATCTTCCTATTTCCTAAGAGGGAGTGAAGGAATGTAACAATGAAAAGAGAGCTGGCAATGTTTAAGAAAATTTTCACTGTTAAACGAAGGAGGAAGACAGAGACAGAGAAAGAGAAAGAGAGAAAGAGAGAGAGAGAGAGAGAAAGACAGATCAGCGTATTGGTATTGCATTATTTAAGAGATTACTTTCTGGAACAACGATTCTATTTACCAATCGAATTTTCCGACTTGATCTTCGTAAAGACACAAAGAGAGATCGAACAATCCGACGAGTAGAATGAGAAAGATCTGCGCGTTGACGAGAAGCCGGTTAATGTCGCGTCGGAACGTCCACGCAGCCATGACGATGATAAGAAAAACAGAACCTGACAGCACCACAACGAATCAGAGGGATTTTATATGTATGCATGCGTGACAATAACATTGTTATGTACGTACACGCCTCGGCTCTACACACATATATATCTCGCGGTAGCGTACCTAACCGTCGTCGTCAGGTCGTCGTCGTTGTCGTCGTCTCTACTTATACAATAACGTAATGGTGCACACTACCGACATGCTTATAGCACGGTGTTGCGGATAGTTGTGTAGTATCGCAATATGCTATAAAGTATACTTTTTATACTTATAATGTAGACAAAAGTATGACATTATATACAATAGTATGACATTATAGTAATAAATAGTAAATAGACTTCATTATTTTGTTTATAATAATTGTGGAAATTATTTTTATATGTATGTACAAACATTTATATTAAAAAATTGAAACTCGCATCTCGCACCTGCAGTTTTCACAGCTTTCTGATTGGTTGTACTGCTATTATATGCAGTATAACATCTTGGCTGCATTTGAAGAGCGCGCTATCAGCGCTATTGCGTTATTGGTTACGTTCAGAAAACTCAACGGTTGAGAGATCATCAATTGTGATAGGACTATTCCTCAAAATCTGAAACGGTTCCAAAAGTATGGCATCCATTCTTTGATGGATGAATAAAGCGTGTCCCTGTCTGACACGTGGCGGTTCAGGTCCGCGACTTGGAACACTATAGTACCTCATCTTATTTATAGATATTTATTTAGAATATGTATAATATTCGATTTTTTTATTTATGAAAATTCCATAAACTTAGAATTCTAAATGAAAGAAAAGAAAATACTCGTAAAGTGGAAAATACAGGTGCAACGATGTCGCAAATTACTTGTGATGATCTTATTGCATTTTTTTGTTTATTTGAAAAAGTCTTCTTTAAAATACATATAAATAAAAAATAAATGCTTCCTAGTGCCATTATAGAATAGACGCAATTATTAATTATGTTACTCACATCGAAATTGTTATTATTAATATATATATATATATATAAACAGTATAGTCTAAATTAATTTCGAGGCCACTATTTGTTACCATTTCACCACGTATCGACAGCAAAAGAGTGCATTTTTGTAAGCATAGAAAATACATGTATAAAAAACATACATATTCTTATGTATAAAATAAAATTATTTGTGTTTATTATTGTGTTATATATATTAAGTATTTTGTAAATACATATATTTAAAAGACGCGCGCGCGTCTTTGTGTGTGTAAAAGGGAGAAAGAAAGAGAGAGAAAAAGAAAGAGAGAGAGAGAAAAATTTAAGACGTCAAATGCTCTCTTGTGCTGTCTTCTTGTTAGTACATAAATAATAAGATCTATGGAAGTATACGAAAATAGACAAATGTGTTTATAAATTACCCATATAATTAGTAGTTATATCCTAGCACATATACATACATTTGTAATTTCTACAGAATTTCTATTCCCAGTTTTTTTCTTTCTGCATTCTGTCTAAAAAAAAATTGACAGTATTTAAATTCTTATGTCTTTACTTTCATATCTTTCTCTTATTTTTTTTTCATTTTTATACTTCTCTCTCTTTCTCTCTTCACTCGATCATTAAACTCAAAAACTGAGATTGTACATCTTGTTGTATGCAATCTCAGAGCATCACGTTTACATACAAATAAACTCTTAGAAGCAGAATTGTAGTGACTAGAATATTTTTACATTTCTTACATTCATTCTTTGTATATATTTATGTGCAATAGTATTATATATAATAAAAAAATGTATAGACTGTTATCTTAAAATGTAATAAGTATATATATATATATATGTATGTATGTATAACTTTGGTTTATAGCGTCCTTCAATTATTTTGGAATTAAAAGGAGAAAAGATTAAAAAATGATTTGCATCTTACAAATTTCATTTAAATGCAGGAGTTGTAAGTAGTGCGATTAAAATTATGTTATAGTTGTTGTTATCTTATATTGATATTTTAATGGTAAAATATAGACACGCTGTATCTATCAATGAATTAATTGTCTGTTAGTGACGTTACTTTGTATTAATATTTATTAATTCGTTAACTAATTTTGTCCCATTTCAACGTTAAAAAAATTATATATGTGTGTGTGTACATATATATATATATATATTTGTGTGCGTATATATATATATATATATATATATATAATATTATTAAAATTCTTATACAAAAAATGCATTAATTATAGTTCCAAAACCGATAAATATATTGATGTCAATCCAATATATTGATATAAAAGAAACAACACAGTGAATAGTTCAAAAATAGTTCAAATAGTTCAGTGAATAGTAAAAACTTCGTAAAATAAATGCACTACTTACAAAAAATGCAGTCTCTCTATATGCGTACAACGTTACTTTATGATACATAACTGCCGTACGTTATTGTGCTAGAACTAATATATTATTATACACGTGTAGATAGATTATTACATGTATATAGAAGAGAATGTAAAAGCTATTATAGATTGCATGACGAAAGAAACGGCTGAAAAGCCAAGATTTCAATCATATACAATTTACTACTATAGCGTAAAATATAGTTTTACGTGTAAAAATTTAAAATAAGTATATATATTATATAAATATTAGATAAGAGAGATCAAACCTTTTTCTTTCACAAATATAATAAGTGTCTGCAAATAATTTTATATTCTAATTTTTAGATATGTCACACAAATCGAACAAAATACATTTCTACATTCATTTGAGTTTGCTTATTTTTTTATCAATCAATCGATTTCACGATAAGACCTATTGACGCATATACAAGGATCATGAGAGTAGGCAAGAACTCACACTTCAGGATGTAAACTCGAGGAAGCTTTCTACATTATGTACATACTACTAGATGTACATATGCTACATTATGTACATCTAGTAGTAGCCGCAATATGACTTCTCATTTGCTTCTGACAATGGAACAAAATTGTAATTTTTTTTATTACAACTTTTTTTTAAAGATCGTAAAATTAGTAAAATTAGTTTCTGTTAATATAATTAATTTCAATAAATATGTTTCAACAAAATTTTACATTTAGTTTTTAACGTTACATAAATTTTTTTTAAGAAATAATACAAAATTGACCGACAACGAGCATTCAACTGTTTTCTTTTTTTGTATGTGTATATATGTGTACACACACATATATATACATACAAAATTTTTTTTATGAATTTTATGAGATACAGATTATACAGATATATGGAAATTTGCCTCGTGAATATAAAACTACGGCATTTAATTAACCATGTTCTGCAAATGGAAAGCATATGGCACAAAGGTCCTATCTCTTCTATTTTTCAAGCTTTTCCATTATAAAAAATAGCACGATCACAAGTAGAATAATATCCGTTTATCATCACTACTACTGTTGATAAATTCTTAGAGAGCGTAATTATCTTAATATGGTAATGAAAAACTTGATTTGCGTTTTTAGCTAAGTAAAAAAAGGTACAGTTGCACTCAGACAATACACAAATTTGTAAGATATCGTAAAGATATTTAAAAAATGTCTAAATTTTATTTTAATCATCTTTTAGATATTTTTACATTTCTCGAACTTTTATGTTGTCTGAGCAATTATTTAACGACGTGATAAATTCATGCAGAGTTAATGATATGAGCAACTCTATAACAGTGATAAATCACTTATTTGTACAAGATGTTTGTTAAATTATCGTAATAGTCTTTCGTAATTTTTTAATGCAAGCAATTCTCATACAAATAAATGAGAGAAGAATATATATGTATAATAAGACGTACCACAGTATTTTATGAAAATACATTGTGCTGTGTGTGTGTGTGTGTGTGTATATTTCGGTTCAAATAGTTCTGCATTGTTACACTCTTATTACTGATATATATTTTTTTTGTTATTTCTTCACAACTAATACACTTATTTTTTGATTATTACTTTTTGCGCTGATTGATATTTTCAGTTTATGAAAAAAAAAGTTTGAATAATGTTAGTTCAATCAGGCCAGTGCGACAACTTACATAGTAACCATTACAAACACGAATACAGGAAATATCTCACATAGAAGAGTACGTCTAAATCTTGCGATAAAAGCATGTTAAAGTATTTTTTTCAGTGTTCATGAAAAAAAAATAAATATTAATGTATATATATGTATATATATATAAATTTTTCTTAGCGGTTATATTTTTTATATTATACTCACTCACTTTGATACACAGGCATGAAAACGTTGCAATTCTAGATAATAAATTATTCCATGCAATTCACAAATCAAAAACCGATTTTTCTCTTGTATGAATATAACATCATACGAATACAATATCGTACAAAGTACTGACAAATACTACAAAATTTCTATCGTGTAAATGTCACATCATGGCAGTATCCTGTTTATACAATGTCAATACAATGTTTTTTTCTTATCAGACATTTAAAAAATAAATATTCGAATCCTCGTAAAAAATAAAAATAATAAATAGGCAATTTTTATTTAGCACAGAATGTTCTCGATTCTCGTGGTAAAATGTTTTCTGATAACAATTTCCGTGTGATGTATACATTATTATATATAAGAACAGTCGGTAGTAAAATATATAAATGTATTGTCTAAAACTGATTGATTATAAGAGTGCTCGCGACATTTTATTTGATTTTTCGTTGCTATGGCACTATAAATGTTCCTATAATAAAAAAACTTCTATGACTTTTACACACGTTCTCTGTAATACTTTTTGCCGTGATTGCGCCGCACGCGCTAAACTCAACGTTCCTACTATTGTAAATGTAGAGTCAAAAAATCTGGCAGCCCAAGTAAAGCTTCGGTACTTAATGCTTCTTTTTTATAATCATCACAGCACATTTACACTGTATATTACTGTCATTTTTTACAGGACTGCAATATATCAATAAACAGAGATTCTATTATAGAATATAAAAAAATGTCACGAGTCGTTTGTAATATCAGAATATCGACTGGTAATCGACTTGCACGTGTCTGTGTGATGTTATGTTCGTTCTTTTTACAACTTCCTTTGTGCACAAATGCTGTTTAATAGGTTAATTTTTTTTTTTTACTTTCTCGTTGTCTGAACTTTCAGGTCGCGATTTAAGCGACGCGACTCACATTTGAGACCATGGAGTTATAAATTGTACTCTGTCTCAGTAAATGCGGCACAAAACTTTATAGCTGCGAGAATAAATCATTAGAATGCATATATATGTGTGTGTATATATATACACACACACACACACACACACACACACATATACACACTATTCATTTATATTCCATAAAACATCAATGTTTTCCTTCGCATTCAACTGATCGAATGCATTTTGATCCGTATGCTTCGCGCGCGCGTGTGTATGTGTGTGTGCGCGCGTGCGCATGTGTATGTGTATATGTTATGTTTACCTATGATGAGAATTCCTTTCAATTCCTTTTCGTTTCTTTATAACATAGTGCACCTTCTTTGTCGACGTTTCTGCGGCTCGGGTCGTAAAACGGCACGCACAGCTTCGTCGAATACCTGTTTTAGTCCGCGTTGTGTGAGAGCGGAACACTCCATGTATTTCACGGCACGAATCTGTCAAACAATTTTATAGCAATATATAGTAATATATTAAATTTGTGTCAATGTGTCATAAGAAAGTTTGACATAGAGAGAAGCGGAATATATACATTTCTACGAACCTTGTTCGCTAATTTTTGTCCCTGTTCACGCTTAATAGCACTAAGACCTTGCTCGGCTAAGGCAGTAAGCGTTTCACGGTCATCTCGTAAGTCTATTTTAGTTCCTACTAAAATCATTGGTGCGTCTGGGCAGTGATGTTTTATCTCGGGATACCATTTACTAGTCACATTCTCGAATGACGAAGGACTTGTCACGGAAAAACAAATGAGGAACACATCCGTCTGAGGATAAGACAAAGGACGCAGTCTGTCATAGTCCTCTTGCCCTGCTGTGTCCCATAATCCTAAACTGACTGGAATCCCATCGACAACCATGGGTGCTGAATAGTTATCGAACCTAAACAAATGTCGTTGACTAGGTAGCATTCCACATTGTTTTCTAAAACTTTTTATTTGTTTACTGCTTTATGCGTTAATTATTGCACTTAAAAAATTGCAGTTTTGAGTGTTTTTCTTTTAATTATCATCAAAAATAAAACATTTGTATTTAATTATGAATATACTAAGTTACATATAAAGAAATAAATATAAATGTTGCCAAAGTTGAGAACAAAAATAGATATGTGAGAATGCAAAGAACAGGAAGTAGCATAAAAAGATGACAGAAAACAAATTACTTCCTGTGTACAGCACTTAGGTATCTGACATATAACTCTGTTACTATTATTAGCTGCTTTATCTGATTGGCCTAGGAAACACATTAAGACAAAAAAAACCTTGGAATTGTGCTTTTACAAGTAAATTATGAGATCAAAGAAAAATGAAGCTTTCTCCTCATGATAAACAGATATAAAACTTGCTATAATGTAAATACTCACACAGTAGGTACATATTCTCCAGGAAAACTGTCTGTTGTGTAGGAAATTAACATGCAAGTTTTTCCCACTGTTCCATCGCCCACTACTACACACTTTATTGGTCTACCTGAGCTCATGATATATTTATATATTTTATCTAGAAGAAACAACAAATGTCATTAGTTTTATCTACATATATATGCATAAAGAGCATCTTTTAACAATATATATTATTACTTATATATTGAAATATCATATTGCACATATATATTAAAAACAATGTTTTACATAGTGCATTAATTAATAATAAAATTATTACTAAAATTAAGAATATTGACAATAATCTTAATTTTATTGACAATAAGATTGAAATATTACACAAATTGAAACAGAAATCAAAATTAACACAAACATAAATTACACACAGTATTTATTGTATATATCTGAGAAAGTGTGTGTGAGTGAGATATACACAAGTATGTCATACACTAACTATACGAAACTTATTGTTTAATAAAATCAAGGAATCACGTAATTTTTTCTAGCAACAGATTGCTCTAACTTTCGTTCAAACGTTCTGCAAAGTTCGAGGAAAAGAAAAAACTCTCGTTTTCGCGTTACAAATATTGAGAGAGACGCAACAAAAACAATTTCTATCACACCAAAAGAATCAAACGTGCTCAATCGAAAGGCTTGTCTTAAAACCAACACTACACGATCGTGCGCACACATAAGTATCCCTAATATAAATGGAAATATTCGCCGGGCCTACACGAGACAAAACGAAATACATACAATCTCGCACTCACCGTTTACGTTTTGTGCGCAATGACGACGAGACGACAAAGAGAGGTTTGTTTTCGCAATAAAAATCACAGAGGACGCGAATTCGCGCGTTTGTGTACCCAATGTCTGTATTAGTCAGCTCAAGAACTCACTCGGGTGCCATGACAGTACAAATCGTTGATTTTGAAGACTCGAGCGAGAAACAAAGTTGGTAGTCACTTTGGTGTGACAGATGTTCGACGAGATCACCCTTCTCTCACTCTTTTCCTGCTACTGCCCTCTCTCTATCGCGAGAACGTGTCGTTGTCGTTTGGCGAAGCGCGGCGCGGTGACGAACTTAGCGACAACGACGTTCCTCGCGAACAGTACCGGGTGCGAAGAGCTAAAGATCCATTTGCAGAGAGACTTGTGACAGAGAGATCCCGACCAATGAGTTTTGCACAAGGAAAAATGAGCCAATAACACGCCCGGTCTTAAAAAGCACTACATAATAGTATAGCAATATTTTTGGCTGCGTTCCTCTAAATGTTTTCATACCATGAAAATCGTAATAAACAACTGAAGGAACATCGATAAAATTTCATTTTTATCGTAGCAGATGTTTTAAACATTTAATATCAGATTATTTTCCGGGACACTCAAGTATCATGAATACGTCGGATATTATATATCTTATTTCCTCGAAAAATAATGTTTTTATATGGAATGCTGATGGTAAATAACATTATGTGCATTATGAATAACATTAGTTATTGTTATTAGAAATACACTTGAGAGTTCAGTGAAATCTGTGTGATTTTTTTATTTTATCTTAGATTGGCTGAGACTTCGTCGCGACCACAGAATAACTGGCGGATTGGTAGGTTCCTTTGCCAAAGCAACCAGACAGGACGTATTCTCTGGTCTTCCATTGCTTTTGAGTCCGGACGAAGTAACGATATTGCTTGAGAAAGGGATTGCTCGTCTTGTAGAGTGTACAAGTTTAGAGAAACCACCGTCCGAATCATTGAAAAAGAAGTTACAGGAATACAGAGACCAGTTGTTTGAAGACCAAGAGAAATGTTTGAGAGAAAACAAAAAGAAACAGGTGACGTTTGCATTGATTTATTTATTGAAAAGGAATATCCAGGTTTTACATGTAAGACAGATTAACGTAAAAATCAGTTTTTTCTCCATCAGGTAATGGCATTTATGGATAGAATTGTGGAGGGAAAGAAGCGCAAGATGTTAGGTATGCATACAGGCAAGAAAAATAAGAACAAACTGTTAGATAAGAAGGCTCAGGAAGCTATGGATAACATTGAAATCAACACTCAGACCTTGCTCGAGGAAGAAGTGGCTAAATTACCAAAATTGAAAACATCTGAAGCACTCATTCAGACACACTTAGGTAATGTGCACAAATATTGTAATGTACACACACACACACACACACAGCGAGAGAGAGAGAAAGAGAAAGAGAGTGTGTGTGTTTAGTATACACAAATCAAATGTAATTTAATTTTTGCATTGCTAGCATATCCGTGGTCTTCTAAAGACAATATAAAAACAATAGAATGGAAATATCCGCTTACTCCTACTCAAATATTAAGATACAAAGTGTACAAAAATCTTTGGGAAAGAGGATATTATGTCTCAAACGGAGAAAAATTTGGCGGACATTTTTTGGCGTATATAGGTACGATTTGTTTCTTCCATTGCAAAATTCAAGCTGGCCTTAGAATTATTGACCAATTAATCTAATCTTTGCAGGCGATCCATTGATGTTTCATTCGCAATTTATAATACAATGCAGAAACAGGGACGAAGAGATTTCTGTTGTAGAACTCACGGGTCAATGTAGAATCAGTTGTCAAGTCAGGAAGACGTTTGTGTTCGCTATATATTGCGAAGAGGAAGACAAAGTGTATTATCAGTCTTTTCAGTGGGCAGAAAGTAAAGCACTTCGAAGTAGCTAACATAAATGACTGGTTATGTTTAGAATATTTGTAATAGAATATTGTGTCTTAAAAACCGATTGTTCTTAGACACACATGTTCTTGCCTTCATTTAATTTTTATATTCCGTGTTGATAAAACGTAATTTTATGCAGGTTTTAGATAGAGCATAGTATTATATTGAATGCTGAAAGAGACAAGTAAGAGTCAGACAGAACTTTGTCAGAGAGAGAGAGAGAGAGAACAAAATGTCTTCAGTTAAAAAAAAAAAAAAAACTACAAACCATCTTTGCAGTTCCTTTCAACGATAGATTTTCATGAGTTTCAATATCATAATCTCTTAAGAATCTATCATTTTGAAGGATTGCAAGGATGGTTAAAACATTCGATAAATGTTTTTAATTGAAGATATTTATAGATATTCTAAGATATTGTAAAAATTCTGTCCACTAGCTCTTTTCTATTTTTCACCATACAATTGATTGAAAATAAGTAGAACCTTTTAATTTTTTTTTTTATTATAATTTTAAAAGACAGAATACTCTTTACATTTATATATATAAGTTTTTTATAATTTTTATACTCTATCGATCAATGTAAAACAAGTATGTTGTGGTTCAGGAATAACATTAAAATGTTTCTTGTATATAACAGTGTCTTCACGGCCACTGTAATTTCCTTTTACCCAAGAGTGGTTCCAGTTGAGATTAACCTTCTCACAAGTTACCATTACTTTACCAGGTTCCATGGCAAATAAAGTCCCATTTCGTCCAAAACCAACCTATTGTGTAATTGATATCAAGTAGATATGTGTGTATATATAACTTATAAAAACAACAACTTATATAACTTCCATACACATAAAAGAACATAGTCACTCACATTAAGACCTGGATGAAATCTGGTTTTTCGCTGCAAGGCCAACATTGATCCTTTGGTTACAGTAGCTCCGTCTTGAAATCTCCATCCTCTGTGCTTTGGTCTGGGATGACCGCCCTTGTTTCTTGTGCTGGTGCTACTTTTTTTTGAAGCATGTCTGACACTCTGTTTAGCTAAATAAAAAATAAATGTAAGTATTTGTTCCCAACACACAAGTAATTGTAGTCACGATCTTGCAATATATTAATCTCTGTATTCTCTGTTGGAATACAAACTCAAGTTGTCAATATTGCACGACAGTAGAGATTTTCTGGTATTCTGCAAAACAACTGTGAACAACTGCGACAGGCTCATCTGAAAAAGATCCTATTATATATTTTTAGGGACTGATTTACGTCTGTCTAAATGTTTTTTTTTTACTTATATTACGTTTGACACTTTTACTGATTTATTCTGGTAAAAGAAAAATATTGATTCCGATCGATAACTTAACCTCCAAACTTTGTTCCACCGTAAGCAACGTGAGCACAACAGCCCGATACGAATAGATCACCATCGACGACCGTACACTGATTACTGAACTCAATATCTCAAAAGTTCAAAGAGAAAAGGTACTCCATCTGCGCATAGGGAAAAAAAAGCAGGCAAAGTGGGGTTGTACCGTTGCGGTTGCGCGCGGGACATCCGTTGGGGTACGTCCAAAATCCTACCCTTGGTAACAAATAACTACTTACCTATAGTTTAAACGGACATGGTTTTCATCCGCTCTGATTCTCTTCTCTCACTGAACTCAGTGTAGTAGAATAAGTACTAGATAAATGATTTAAATTAAAATCCTATGTATGTACGCGTTTTTCATAGTTTTCTATACAACACAAATTAATGTAAGTGTAAAATTACACAAACTGAGTGTTATGATATAAATACGATGATATAAAGTGTTCTTATGAAAATTTATGTTGAAATAAATTTCTAGAATCATGCGACTGCTGATGTTCTTAGTGCTAATTATTTACATAAGAGCAAAAGCTGATGATGCATCAATAGATCCATCAAAGACAATTGTTTGGGGTCCAGGATTAAAGCCAGCAGAAGTGACCATGCGCGCCAGATATTTTTTTTTACAACTTGTTGATGCAGATGGAAGAAAGTTAGAGAGAGATAGATATATTTATAAAAATAATACTTATAAATAATAATAATACTTATAAGAATAATTTCTACAATAAAATATATTAATTATTTTCTAAGCAGCTTTTTATATATTTCAGTGTTACAAAGTCTCCTGGTAAGGATTTTGTTGCTGGACAAGTGTCTGGAAGTTCCTCTTCTAATGGATTATGCCGAATATGGACTCAAAATATTGATTGTAATGATGGTAGTTTTATTGTGCGTTACAAAGTGTTCAATACTTGTGCAAATCTCAAAATTATAGTAAAGATTAAAGATACAGATGTACCAATATATCAGTCAGTATTCAAAGGTATCTTTATTGCTTAGTTTTCTTTTATTCATCTTTCTTTGTGTAAGACATTAATGAAATTTTTTTTTTTTTTTTTTAGGTCTTATTTATGAGGAAGAATGTTACTGTCCAAATCCGTCTGTTACCGACTGGCTGCATAATTATCAGTGTCAAAAGAGTTACGCTCAAATATATTCTGATCTCTCTCCGTTTTCAGATATTGATTTTGCCAAAATACGCCAGAACATGATCAAAACCTACAATCGTCCGACCAGTATCAGCATATGTCATTACATATTAAAATCTAACAAAGTAAATATTGCACATTGCACTGTTGGCATCGATTTATATTCAACTCTTATTATTATTATAATAATAAGTTATTTTAAACCAGACTAAATCAGATTTATAGACGATGTTACGGTCAGTACGTCGGCTTTAAAATATTTATGGATGCTATATTGCTGTCACTTGCGCGTAAAGTGGTGCTACCTAATATCGAATTCTTTGTAAATTTGGGCGATTGGCCGCTGGTACTTGACAAAGGTCCAGTTTACCCTATCTTTTCGTGGTGTGGATCCGAAGATACCAGAGATATTGTTATGCCTACGTATGATCTCACAGAATCGTCATTGGAAGCAATGGGAAGGTACAAGATGCATCAAATCACTGATAAGAAATTTTAATTGTCATTTTATTCACATTAACATGTGCTTGAAAAAAATAGAGTGATGTTGGACACACTATCTGTGCAAGGTAATACTAACCTGCCGTGGGAAAATAAGACCGAACAACTGTTCTGGCGTGGACGCGATTCTAGGAGAGAACGTCTCGATTTAATAGACATCTCGAGGAAGCATGCGGAGCTGTTTAACGTTTCTATTACCAATTTTTTCTTTTTCCGAGATGAAATAGATAAATATGGTCCCGCGCAAAATCAAGTTTCATTTTTCCATTTTTTTAAGGTACAGAAAGTCGAACTTTCTCTTTTTAACTTTTACACTATTTTGTTCTCTATTTATTTTTTTCTATATTCTCTTTAAACAAATGTAGATATGTTGACTGCGCACATATTTTTATAGTATAAATACCAACTGAATATTGACGGAACAGTAGCGGCATATCGATTCCCGTATCTGCTCGCTGGAGATTCTTTGGTGTTCAAGCAGGAGTCCAAGTACTATGAGTTCTTTTACAAAGAACTCGTGCCCGGACTGCATTACGTGCCTGTAAAACGTGATCTCTCCAACCTGGTCGACAAAATTAACTGGGCGAGGGATCATGACGATGATGCATTGAAAATCGCTCAATCAGCTAGACAATTTTCGAGAGACAATTTATTACCAAGTGATATATTGTGTTACTATACAGTTTTATTTCACGTACGTAGCTCTATCTTATATGTTCTCTTCTTTCTCTCGGATTCATTTCTGCGCAAACGGTATACAATTTTTTTGTTCATATTTCAGGAATGGAGTAAACGCTTAAAAAGTAAAGTTGAGATACTAGACAGCATGGAAGAAGTACCACAACCTAGTCATTCTTGCCCGTGTCATTTTTCAGATTATCGCTTTGAAGACGAATTATAATTTATAATAATTCTACATCCTTGTTTAACAGTGTCTTACAATTTATTTGTACAATACGAAACTTTATATCATTTACATTCTAGATGTACAGATCTGCGTTTATCGTACGAGTGTCATGTACACATACGAATAGTGCTTCTCATTTCTTTATATCAAGAGATGTTACAGCTATTATTAGTGTCAATAACAAATAAAAAATAGCATAAATTTTTTGAGAAAACAAACTTTTTTCTAATATTTAAATTATTTTTTTTGTAATATGTATTCCTGTATAACCTGTTAGCTACATATCTATATATATAGCTAACAGAGTATACATATATGTGTGTGTGTGTGTGTGTAAGAATACATATTATAAAAATATACGTGTGTGTAATGGTTTGAATGTGTGAGGATAAGATGATACGTTATTTTTTTACAATTATCGTTATCTTCATCGAAAAATATAGAACTAATATAGAAGGATGTGATTTACGTGACATTTTTCTTCACTATTTTCTCACATTACTTCTTCCAATTTCGTTGCAAATTACATATGAAATAGAAAAATTTACATCCAACATCAGTATTATTGTATCAATCTTTAATCCTTTATGTTTAATGGCAAAAATCAGCGCTTAGTAAACAATCGGATTTCTCGCAATGAAAGAATTTTCTTTCTAGACTCTTATCTCCATCAAATCTAAAAGTAAATATTCCACACACAACCGCAACAAAATAATCTTAAGTTTACTAAGAATTGACTTTTGTTGGGGATACAGCTACTTACAAAGTATTGTCACAAGTATTGATTATATAAAAACAGTATAAATAAAAAAGTCAGGAAACCTCTATTCTTTCGTTATACATATCTATATAACATCGCTCTTTCATTGTTTGACTTTTTTTCTAATATACACACTTACGTTTTAATCGTGTTAATAAAACAACTTACATAGATATAAAAAAAGAATATAATTGTCAATTTATAGAGACCTAAAAACATGCTAATTATAGCATTTGCGCATTTCTTCTTTTTATTACATGCTTCGACATAAAACTTTAAAAGCTATGTTCGATATTTGGCATATCTATATGTGTATATATAATAATTTTTTTTATCGGAATCCATACAGTAAAAAATAGATATATCTGTTAGATTTGAACTACAAGTATATTAGTTATTAAAAAAAAAAACATTGTACATTTTATGTCATTGTAATAATATATCATAATATATTATTACATTTTATTGTTGCACATTAATATAGTGAAATATGTGAAAATTGTGTGGTAACTGCTAAGAAAATTAGAATAAAAACCTCAAGTCTTTTTTATATAGCAATTTATATGCATGTAATTTTAAGTTCTTTTTTTTATTAAGGTCTTATAAGTGATATACATTAGCACAAATTTACTACGTTTATATATATATTACATACTTCCTAAAAATTCTTTCACCGTTCCGCTTTCGCAAGTTACGTAATACCTATTTTAAAAGAGGACACTTTTCTTTTTAAACCAAGATCTTACTTTCCAAATATTAATTTTATTTGTTATTAAATGATAAGACTGTCTTATTTTACGATGAGTTTCAAGCAATGCGCACTAAACGCAAAAAATTTATTCAGTTTCTCGCTTATTCGCTCACTCATTCACTCACTCATTCACACGCACTCTTTTTTTCTCTCTTCTAATTTCGTATACCATCGATGAACTTTTCTCTCTTTATATGTATATCTGTACTATGTATAGTTGCGATATCTATACATATCGTAAATATATAGGTAAGTGATATTTGCTATTTCACACAATTATGCTTATTCATAATTGTCATGGAGATCAAGATTTATATATCTCCTACATTTTTTTTATGACGTTGCATTTTAACACGTTAACTGCCACGCTGGTTCCTACGGATTGGCACTAGACTTTCATTTACGCCGCGTCGGTCCCTATGGGACTGGTGGTTGACTTCTGCTTTACGCTACGCTGCCAGCCCAAGCATTAGCGTATCTCGCACAACGCTCTCACAACGCTCGACGCTTCACGGTGTCTAGTAGTGCGAACGGAAAGTGAGGCAAAATCGGCGTGGCAGTTAACGTGTTAATAAATTTAAAATGCTTCCACAAATTAATATATATATGTGTGTGCGCATATATATTTTTTGTGAATTTATTTTAGTACTCAAGTATATTAATATACATTCTCACACACTTAAATCGAAGAAAGTTGTAAAAAACAATTATACTTTTAACGTGATAAAAAAATTGTTGTTATAAGTTTGCAGAATAAGAGGAAGAGAGGCAGAAGTTATCTTAATCTTAATGAAGAGAAATTTGAAAGTTTAATAATATTTCCTATTTGTGTGTTTTTTTTTCTATTGTGTGGGTGGTTGATAGCCGTAGCCTCCGTATTGATTAGGAGGAGGTGGTCCTTGCGGTCCAGGTGGAGGCGGCATGTGTCCACCAGGCGGTCGTGGAGGATACTGCGGATATCCTTGTCCCCCTGGCGGTGGAGGATAACTTTGCGGAGGATACTGTGGATGGCCGTAATGTTGACCTCCTTGCGGATGAGGACTATAAATCTACAAATAAATGGTTTTTAGTTTTGTATACATATTTATACGTACACATATGTGTATATACAAGACACACACGTATATTCAATATTTATAAATTACATATAAATAATTTATAATGTTAAAAAATATTAATTACTGAGAAATAAAATTATCTTCTGTACAAAAAACTGCAAAAATATATAAAATTGTAAATCGTGTAAAACTAATAAATTTAAAAATTAAATCGACTATATTAAAGCGATTAGTTCTATCAGTTTCTATCAATTCAATTGCCTAACAGTAGATATAAATTATAAACAATACCTGTGGCTGTCCTCCTGGTGTCGGCGGAACGTACGTTTGCGTAGTAGTAGGCCCGTATGCGGGTTGTTGCGGACCAGGCGGCGGAGCAGGGCCTTGCGGCGGACCAGAAGGCGGCTGGAATCCACTCGGGGCCGGACTCTGAGACGGTTGCTGTTGCGTCTGCGGAGCTGTTTGCGACTGTTGCTGAGATTGTTGCGACGGTTGATGAGGTAATTGATGTGAGGGCGGTTGATGAGAGGATTGATGCGACGGTTGGTGAGACGGTTGATGAGGGGCGTGCTGTGGTTGATGAGGTGATTGATGCGGCGGTGGTGGGTGTGGGGGGTGCGACGTCGGATGAGGTGACTGATGAACAGGATACCCGGAAGGAGACGGAGGTACCGGGGACGCGTAGCTTCCGCCCTGCGACGTTGGCGGTGGGCCGCTACTCGGCGGATACGTCTGCGTCGAGGCAGATGGCGTGCTCGTCGGTTGACTGCTCTGAGCATAAGTATTACCGCCACTTGCCGAGGAGGTACTAAACGGCGGCGACGTAGAGGCGGGACCGTATTGTGTCGCGCCAGGACCCGGACTCGGCTGGCTGACATAGTTAGGCTGCGGACCCGCATTTTGTTGAGACACAGGTTGCGGAGGTTGAGTCGAGCTGGTAGTCGGGGGTGGCGGGTAATTTTGTGGCGGAACATTGTTCGCGTACGCCTGTGAGGAGGGAGGGGGATAACTTCCAGGTTGTCCGGCGTATGCGTTTTGAGGTGGCGCTTGGGACGGAGGCTGCTGATAATTTGGTTGTGGACTAGGACTGCCGTATTGTCCTGGTTGCTGTTGTTGACTACCTGATGAGAAATTTTGTTGCGAGGCGTTCGAAGGCGGATAGCCTTGCTGATTCGGAGGAGGTGGTCCGTATCCTGCGGGCGGTGTCGCACCTGGCGGCGGATAACCGCCCGGCTGCGGACCGTAGCTGTTCACTGTAGTCGGCGGACCATAATTCGGCTGCGTTGCTGCACTGTATCCCTGCTGCTGCGAAGTATTGGGCGGTCCGTATTGATTAGGTTGACCGGGAGAATACGCGGACCCCTGTGGTCCTTGATAATTTGAACCAGGATTTTGACTGGTATACTGAGCGGGATAACCTGGCTGAGATGACTGTTGAGGATAACCTTGTGGACCTCTATACTGTTGTGGACCTGGTGCAGCTGGAGGCCCTACAAGCAAACATAAATAACAGATTAAGATCAAGTAATCTTTAATCTTAAGTATATTATAAGCACATTAGTTATTTCCCCAATCATAACATGTAAATTCAACCAAACTTCCATTATAATATACAATACAAAATCACTTATATAACAAACAAGTTTTAATTAAGAAAAAACCATACTATTTATAGCAGGTCCTTGGCCAATCACAGGTCCACGGTAACCACCTTGCGCCATTGGTTGGCCTTGATTAAAAGTTGACATTGGCATGGTTGGTTGTGTATTTGGAGGCATTTCTCCTCCAGGACCAGGTGAACTACCTGGTCCACTTGGAAGTCCTTGCGGAGTTATCATACCATGAGGACCATTGGGAATACCTTGAGGTAACTTAAACCAAGCAAAAAAAAATATATTAAAGCCATAATTATACACAAAAATTTTCTTCAGCTGAAGATGTTTTTTTACATTTCATTATTTTATTTTATTGTTATTGTGTCAGTTCTTTATCCTATAAACTGTACATATATATATATATATATTATTTTATAGTTCTAATGGATTGCTTACAGGTAATAAGGCTTGAAGATTCTGATTCACATCTGCAATAGATGCCAGATAAACTAAATTGCGATGTAACATCTGCTGATACCTAAAAAGTAGATTTTAAAAGATCTGATGTCAAAAAGCAATCTTTTTAGGTGTTACACTATGTAAATATATTGTAAATCTATCTCTCCCAATGATATTTAAAAGACAAAAACATATGTGAACAAATATATAAATTACTTACTGTATTACTTCTTGCACTTTTCCTTTGTTTTGATATTCTTGAATCATTTGTATAAGTTGACCATTTTCATCTAGCATCTGAAAAAAGTGCAGATACGTGTGTGTGTGCGTGTGCGTGTGCGCGCGCGCGTGTGTGTGTGGTGTATATATGTGTATGTATATATATATATATATATACACATATAATTCAGCAATTCATGTACATATAAACAATTTAGAGTTTGTAGAATTACAAGAGCATATTTTATATTTCACTTTTTAACGGCTAATATAGAACAATGGTATTTCTTCTTTAGAATTTTACCTTCTGTACTTGAGCAGGATTTGGCGGTGGCCTGCCGCGTTGTGCGAAGGTTACCGACATTGTCCGTCGAAGAAACAATCTTACGAACGAGAAAATTTGACACTTCGAGAAAAATTCTCGTTTACATTACACCGTCACGACAAGTAAAAATGTCTGAAAACGTTACGAACTGCTTTCGTCACGAATATCTTCACAGCATCATTGTGCCGTCGTTGTCGTCGTCGTCGTCTAACCGAGAAGCATGAGATTGTTCACGTGAGACTATACAAGAGAGCGAAACTCTTTCCGAGTTTGGATATTCCGCGCGTTGTCAAACCACAAATCACAGTCGTCTGCAATAGAATAATGTCTCTTCGATAATCTGAATATTTCGAGCATTGCATAAATTTGCAACGACTATTCGATTAAGAAAAAAATACATATAATTTGTTACACATAACCAGATACACATTTCACTGCGCTTGCGCTTAAGCTGGTATCAGACTTACGGACTACACTTGCAGTTAGATCGAATTTTGACCAATCAAAATAGAGTTCACTTAAGATTAGTTCTCTTTGGCTAAGGCCTGTTCTACAATACTGTCGTAAACTGTAAGAGGCCTTCTACAATAAGATATTAGTAATAAATCAGAAATCAGAAGTAAGAAATTGACCAATCACAGATAAATTACAGAAGAATAAAAGTCGTAAGAAATTGACCAATCACAATCGATTGTTCTCCTATAATTTGTCTGTGATTGATCAATTTCTTACGACTTATAGCTTACAACTGTATTGTAGAACAGGCCTATGTTATAAGGATGCGTTCAGACAACAATTAAGAGATAATCACTTATGATTAGATCATACTTTTGGAACCGTTTCAGATTTTTAGAAATAGTCCTATCACAAGTGATGATCTCTTAACCGTTGAGTTTCCTGAACGTAACCAATTTAATACAAGACTACGGCCAGGTTCGGGGAGAGCGCTATTAGGCTTGGTTTATGCGAGCAATAACCATTAACTTATGCCGGAACTGGTAAAGTTCAACTATAGGATTTCTATACTTCTGTTTATACGCATTCGTCAATTTCGTATAAACAGAAGTATTGAAATCCTATAGTTGAACTTTACCGGTTCCGGCATAAGTTA